>JARVLU010001586.1:31134851-31147733 GCA_031762415.1 Simpsonichthys santanae
TTTAGGCAGGTTAATCCCATTGAGCCTCGAGGACTCATTTACAAGAGAGACCTGGCAACAAACAAAGAATGATGACAACAGTGACAGTAGATTTTCCTTGGACAACCAACAATAGACAAACATAAGGGAGAAATAGTTATTTATTTATTTATTATTATTATTTTTACAAGCTAAAACAAAGATTTATGCATCTCTTGAACTGAAAACAGTTCAAGGAGATTCCTTCCTTTTCCAAGGCGAAATTAAAACTTTACTCAGAGACGACTTATGAAAGCTCCGTTAAGCTGCTGCTCTTTGTCTGATTTACTATTTATTTATATTTTGTGTAACAGGTGTGCTTGCTGCTTGCACAGTAGTTGCCTAGCAATATTGATCAAGCAGAAAATCTACTGAAGGCAAGGTCAAAGTCTGGATCTGAAAAACATGACATTTTGTTAGAAAAACACAAGTTTTTCCACATTCGTGGCATGTGGTGTTGATAGAGACTGAAGGTTTGTTTTGATCAAACCATAGATTAAATTTGTCCCTGCTGATGTTAAAATTCACAATTTGTGAAACAATAAGCTCTACATTTTATGGAGATGTGATAAAACATCAATAATGCATGAAAATAACAGACCAAAAACATTTTTTTGAATAAACCCCCCTAAATAATTAGGGCTTTGCTAGTAAATTTGTATTATTATAACCAAATCAGTTACGCGGTTAAATCATAACTAAAGGAAATATAAAGGTTGATAAGGAATGCATATTGCCCGCTCCTTTCATAATTAAGTTTTGAACTGGGTTGAGAAGAATAAAATTTAAAAACTTTGTTAATTAAAATCAAAAGGCTGGTGTGGCTGCACACCACCAGGACACATAGAAGTGCCGTATTTTTCGCTGTATAAGTCACATATGTTTGCATAAATTTGCAAGTCCTGCGACTTATACACCGAAGCGACTAATATACGTTTTTCTCATATTTATAACCCAATTTTTGTCTGAGATCTGATGATTTAATTCATTCAGATATGGAAAATATTGAACAGTACCATTTTCAGTCACTAGAGGGCCCTTGAGCAATATGGTAAGCCAAGTGTCTCATTAATAGATAAAAGTGGCTATTAATGAGACACTTGCCTTGCCATACCAAGACACCTTCGTCTCGCTCCAGAACTCCTGGAGCAAACGTCAGATCAGCTGCATTCCGCTGCAACGCCCAGGAGAAATGCAGCTGATCTGACCATTAAAGTGCATTTATTAAGGAAAAGTTCAACTGAGACACACCTTTACTATAATGTTGAGCAAACAAACAACTGTTTTTAGGTGATTATCTTGTTCAATTTTGAAGAAATGCACCGCGAGTCCTCCCTCCTCCCAGGAACAAACTCTCGGGAATTGTCAAAATGCGCAACAAAACTGCTGGCGTAGCTCTACAGAACCTCACTGACCTACACAAGGTGAGGTCAGTGGACAAGACCTAGCTGATTCTGGCAGATCCTGATCATCCACTCCATGGTGAGTTCAGGTTGCTTCAATCTGGACGCAGGTATCTGCAGCTCAGATGTAGAACAAACAGACTGAAAAACTCATTCATCCCTGTAGTGATCAGGTTTCTCAATGAACAATGATGACTTCCATATTGCTATTTTAATGTCTTAATGTCTTAGTATGAATGTTTTATATCTACTGACTGTGAAACTAATTGCCCCTCGAGGATAATAAAGATACTTGAACTTGAACTTTGCATGCACCCACAGCCACAAATCGATTTTTGAAATGCAGCAGATTTGACCATCCAAGTGCATTTATTAAGGAAAAGTTAAACTGAGAAACACCTTTACTATATTTTCTAACAAACAAATTGTTTTTAAGTGTTAATCTAGTTAAATTCTTGTTAAAGTCCTCCCATGCACGCACCCATGACCACCATTTGGCAGCCAATCGATTTTTTTGTACAACACCGGCCCATGTTTCTGATTTGTCAGTGGTGATGCACAACAAACATGACACGTCAGCGGCGACGCATAATAGATGCGACTTATACGGCAAAGCGACTTATTTATGGTTTTTCCCACTTTATTAGACATATTTGGACTCATGCAACTTATAGGGTGCGACGTGTAGAGCAGCAAGTATGGTAGACCCGGTGTATGAACACTCATTGTTGGACAGGATGAACAGATAAACAGCTGAGCACCATGAGACGGGGAGCAGGTGTGAGTGGGCGTGGCAGGACTGAGGGGTGAACTGAACTGATTGCACAGGTACACAGAGAGGGGCGGGACACGTGCTGTGAATGACTCTCAGCTACTACCATGAACATTTTTAGCTCGATTTCTGTAAAAATCTTAAGTTGCAGCTATTTGTGTTTCCTGAGGCTGATTAGCTGTAGCGGCCATTTTGAAATGGGTTGACTCCTCATACCAATCATGCATTCAATGATTACTTTGAGAGTTTCACTAAAATCCCTAGATGTTTTGCTAACAGAAACAATTACGTGGCTGCTGTATCCAGTTGCTGCTACACCAGGTCGTCCCAACATCTGTGGTTGAAGACACCGAGGACCAAGTCTCGTTTTGGTGTCCTTTGCCTTTGCTACCTCAAACGACTGGAATCTTTTTTGAAAAAATAAAAAATAAATAAACTTTTTAAAGACATCTAAGTTCATGCTCAATAATTCAGGTAATAAATCCATCAAAGTTAAGTCAGGTCACCTGGACGGTTTACGAAACGTCTCAACAAATAGAAACTGTCCAGAGGACCTGACTTAACTTTGTTGGATTTTTTTAAAGACAGTTGTAAACGTTTTACCGGTTAGTCACGTTATTTTATTTTCGATTATTTATTTTAATGAGTTTTTTTTTTAAATACATCTTTCATTTACTTGTTGTTGTTTATGGTATTTTATGCTTTTGCGTTGTTTCCCATTTCCCTTAACCTTCACCAGGCCGACACTGCAAAACAAACTGTTCTTAACGTCCCGCCTGGTAAAATAAAGGTTGAGCAATAAATACATAATTAAACAGTTGCTCATGTACGTTGGCGGCGGGCGATAATGTAGAAGAAACCAATAAAAACAAAGGTTCAGTAGCTCAGAATGCTCCCGTTTTCACACTGGGCTGTCTTTGAAGAACATTTTCAAGAGGACTCAATAAGTGACTGGATTGAAAACAGAATCCTGCAGAAAAGGAAGTGCTTTGTGAGTGTGTGTGAGTGTGTGTGTGTGTGTGTTGCCTTGGGACATCAGGACAGAAAGCAGTTTCCCGTGTGGAATCTGATGGAGTCTGGTAATGTTTTATATGCAGTCGTCTCCACGATACATTATGAATGAAGTGCACTTTCTATCAAAGACACAAACAACCGAGGGGGAGGGACCGGCTGCTCGGACACACTTATTGAACATCATGGATGCAGAAGCACAAACCTGCAATTCTTTTAACAAATAGTTTTATTTTTCCTCTAAATCTCAGTTTCTGCGGCCTTCTCCTCTCTGGAAACGCATTCACACGCAACATTTTGATTTCCTCTCCCGCTGAACCAGTTTCACCCCAACAGACACCGATAATCCAGGTTACACCAACCAGGTTCCAGGATCCTACAGTTCGTACCCCGAGGACCCCCTGTTTCCTCCTGGAAACAGAGAGACGTCTCCTTCAGGGATAATCTATTGATTTATTGTCCGGCGGTTGACAGAGACGGAGCGAGAGACGCTGAAGGAGAGACGGAGAGATATCAGCCGAGGCAGGAAGTGAAAGATATTATTAATGTTGCTCAACTGTTTGTTGCTTGTTGTCAAACTGTCATCAGCCGAGCTCGCTGATGGACTGCGCGGAGTCCACAAACAACATAAGACACTAACACAATCTGCTGCTGGGAGGGAGCTAAATACTCATTGCTGGGGAAAACATGATGAACGGGGAAACGTTTCTGGGAAATAAACAGATGAAGTTTGTTTCGGGTAAGAATGAAGTGAGCAATCATTTCTACTAAAAACTGAACGTTTTTAAATCTTTCGACAAATTTTTTTTTACAGGAATTAGTCGTTAATGGCTTTTAATTTATCTTGCGCAAAACAGAATACATTAAAACCCAGTTGTCTTCTGGTCACACAGCTCACACCTCAGGCTTTTGTTTTGAAGGGTCGGTTCTGCAATAAGAGGGGACACTTCTGCAGAGGGTGCTGCACAATAAAGAAGTCCAAATTTCACAGTCTATTTTGCAATTTAGTGTCAAGTTTGTGCTGGGCGATATTATGGTGGTGGAAGGCAAGCGGTAGGAGAACATGTTTTTGCCTGCACATGCACGTTGTCGTATGTCGTAACTCGAGGACTACCTGTAAATAATTCTAAATGAAACAAAGCCAACCAGCCCAACAGTTGTTGCAGTTTTACTGCAGAATGAAACGTTCTGAACATTTGACTCTAACAAATATTTTCACGTTATTCTAAAACCGTTTCAGGTCATCAGAAGTCGATGAAATGATTTTTAAACTAGATTCCTGTTGTTTATTGATGTAAAACCTCTTGACATGGGTTACTTTAGGTTGACAAGTTGTTGCAGTTAAATTGCCAGGTTTCTCTTTTTAGTGGTTTGATGTGTTTAATGCCACGTGCACATTGTATCCGTCTCTGACGCCCCACTAAAGTTGACTTGAGGAGGTTATGAATCCCCTGCACGTAAACATTGTGGGAGCGTTTTCTGATGTTTCGTTTAGCGTTCGGTGTATTTTCTTTAAACGTGTCTGTGGTTTTGTTCGGGGGTCAAGGAGGATCAGAAACGCGCAGATGATTTACGCCGAGAAGGGAAAACAACATTCGCTCGCGTCAGTTTGTTTAGCTGCAGCGTGATGATGGATCCACCGCAGACGGCTGCCTCTCGGGGTACATTACATTACGTACCCCAACACAAACATACATGAACATGTTCAACGGCTCATCAGTCTCTGGGTGTCCAACACAAAATTAGGGCCACTCTCTGCTCCTTGTTGCCACGGCAACGGCTCAGAAATACAGAGGCTCTTCGGCAGCGTGGCCGTATTATTTACCTCTGGCTGCGGCTGTAATTCCTGTCATCTACCTGCTGCGTCGCAAACTATACCTCTGGAAAAGAACATCCAACCCCCACAAAGAACAACCCCCCTCCACCCATCCTCCATCACCAACACACACACGCTCCAGGCTGTGGCGTTGTGGGTCTCCGCCGGGAACAGCGGGGCGACTGTTACCATGGCAATCCCGATAGTTATCTTTTTTGCCCCCTGTTGTTGCCAACAGGTGAGCTCTGTAATGTAAATGTGCCGCGCTGTCGCGCACACACTTCGAGGGAACACAAAAACACACCCCGCTCACGTGCTGCAGAGAATTCAGGTCAGTGTCACTTATAATCCATGTAAATACCAACACGAAGGTTAAAATACACACGAGGATTACACTACGCCTGTATAACAACACATTTAAACCTCCAACATGAGGAATGCAGAGAAAATAAAAACTGCATTTCCTGCATAAATGCAATGTAAACGCTTATTGCTGAATTATTTTTGCTCAAAGCTGCTGAAGAAGCTGAGACCAGGCTGAAAAGGCTAAAATGTCAATGTGAGTTGAATTTGAACAATTGAAAAACAGCAGAAATGACTTGAAGAAGCTGAAAAAGGCAGAGAGGCTGAAAATATGACAAATTATTGCCTTATCTGTCTGCTCATGGTGTGTAGAGGGAATGACTCTAAGCTACTACCACTCAAAATGTTAGCTCATCTTCTAAATTTATAAAACATTTTTGTGTTTTTTACAGATAATAACAGAAAGACATGATCCCTGCTCTTCATTGTGACGGGTGAGATTTAATACAGTGCAGATATTAATCAGTGCAGACGCACTGCTGGCGTTGCTGTGTAGCTCAGTAAGTAACCGCTGTAAAACATGTATAATCAAACATGCAAAATTTATCACGCCCCCCCCCCACTCCCTGCTCCCCCCACCAGTCAGATCCATAACTGGCTGTCCGTTGTACCGGAGTTCATTTTCACGGCTGCAGCTGAAGTGTTTACCAGATGTCTGTGGGTGTTGTGAACATGATTAGACGGCAGCTCTTTAACTTATGGGGCCGCTCCTCGGAGTTTGTGTCCACCAGTGATTGGGTTTGGGAACAACTGGCAAAGGGTGGGGGGGGGGGGGGGGGGGTCCTAAAGACCAGATTAAGATTTGTCTGTCAGAGGCAAGTTTGACGTTTGACAGCATGTCTCTTTAAAAACAACATAATCATGATGAATCGCTACATTTATAATCGTTGGAGGCTTGTTACTTCATAGATCAGAATGCAAGAGACTTCCTGTCCACGCTAAATGGAGCTCCTTTGGATTAAAAAAAAACAAAAACATTTTCTTTTTCCACTACATTTCTGGTGAACCAAAGTGGACAAGAGATACGACGCTGCTGTGTCAGCTTTTGTTCACGTCTACCACCACTTTGTGCCCAAGAAAACGAAACGAGTCGTTTCTCCAGTTTCCCTTCAAGCCGTCGCTCTCAATGTATTCGAGTCTGTTAAAGTTTGTTTGTGACGAAATGGTTAACGAGACATTTCGTGGGTGGTATCAAACAAAAGCAGCAATTGTTTAGGAAAAAGTCTTTGTCAAAGGTTCACTCGGGAGTGATTTTTGTTTTGAACGCTCAGTTTTTTGAGTTCACACCGAAGAGGCGTGACCGAAACCTAACATAATACAGTAATGGCACTCTTGTGCTTCTGTGTGGACAGACCAAACCTTTTAGTGAAAACAACAGGTCCTTTAATTTTGTCCTTTGTGTATCAGGTGAGCTGGGAGAGTATTGAAGTCACACTCAGGTGGGACTTGTTGGAGCTGACTGCCACCAAGGTTTATAAGGTGGCGTTGATCCTGTGTTCGGCAGTGGTCCATTAGTTTCTCAGTGAAATTTCCACTCAGGTAATGTTGGAGAGATTTTGTAAGTTCATATTGTTCTATGGTGAAGTTAAACTCACCTTAAATAACCTTCAGGTCAGCCCGTGGTCCTCTTGGTCCTGTTTTGGTGCGTCTTCCGGCTGCTCTGCCAGTTCTGAATATGTTCGATGCCACCTCTGCCTGCACCTGAAACTCAAAGCCAGAAAGTCAGCTCCGCCTGGTTCTAATGCCGGTTCTGCCTGGTTCTAATGCCTGTCCACTCCAGTCTCACCTGTGGAGCTGCTCCTAGAATCCTTTATCTCCTCCTCTGAACCAGCAAAAACAAACAAACAAAAAACAAACAAAAAACCACTAAGACTAGAGCCTGGCCGATATATCGGTAGAGCTGATATTTTAGGCCGATATAGATGTTTGGGGTCATATCGGTACCAGTGATAATTGTCCCATTATGCACTGATATACACGCTTCTAATTTTCACCCCCTAAAATGCTTGAACCAGCTCTAATAGTAAAATATATCCAGCAGAGGGCGCATGAAGACTACTTTCAAGTCATGGCCTTAAGTTTCACTTTCACCTTCAGCGCAGACGAAGCAGGGAGCAATACTATGCAGCGTATTTTGCTGAACAGAGCATGGTAAGTTTATTTTAACTGATCTGTAAAATAATTCAACTGCAATAAATTATTTTCAATTTTCCAACCCATTTGTCATTAGCTACGTGCTTCTCAAGTTAGCAAACTAATGTTTGGATAACCTAGCATAGGCTATTGCCTTGTTAAACCTTTTTCCAGAACAATAAATCTAACGTAGCATAATATAACAAAATATATCAGCGTTAGTAATGCAACCTTTGTCGTCCTCAATGAAATGCATTGTTTGTCTGAAATCTTTACTTCTCTGCAAAGAAACAATGAACTTTGCTGAGGTCAATATTAATTAGACCTTCATACTTAATGACTGTTTACACAATGAAGGAAGGGGGTTTCTTTGTGTAATTTATTGAATAGTGGAGGACAGAAAATGTGAATGCATATTTTTATGACCAGTGCACCACTTGTAAACCTACTGTGGGACAACGTATAGCGTGGATCTGATGAGCTTAGCTTCACGGTTGCTAACAGCTACGCTAAATAAGCAAGGTCTGCTCCACTCACTGTTTACTTAGATTTTTGGGGTGGACAAAGGAAAAAAAAAATCAGCCATTAAATTGATCAGAATTCCACTTCCCCTCCCAATATCAGTATCAGCAACAGCCAAAATGTTCATATTGGTCGGGCTCTACGCAAGACCAAACCAAACGTCTGCTAACAAACCCCTACGTACTCTTGCTCAGCTTACCTCTGAACCCCAACCACAGTCTCTGCAAATAAACCAGTTTCCTCTTTTAATATGTGTTGAGGTTATTCTTGGTCCCGGCAACTGAGTCTGTGACGCTATTTATCAACCAATGACTGTTAAAGCCCCACCTTTAATCCAACATGCATCCTTTTTGTGTGTTCACCATTTTGTAAACTGGTTTTTGCTGCCACGTTGGCCTTCTTGGTTTAAAAAATATATATATTTTTTGTTATTTCTTTCTAGCTCCTTGCATCAGTCTGCATTCTGGATCAAATCTCCAGATAACGGTGACAAATGACAAAAAAATACTTGTGAAAAAAAAAAAACTAGTCCAACTTTGCTTAGCTTTCTTTAAAGTATATTCCAGTAGAATAGATCATAAATTAGAGGTAGGTGCCCAGGTGGATATAAAGCAGGCTCATGCAGGTATGATGTGGGCAATGAATCAACATGAATGGACAGTTTTTCAAGTCGTGCACAACATTAAACTAATTTTCAAACATTGCCTGATTAAGACGTGAACACCTCGTGATCGCTTGTTTGCAAACACTGAGACCGCAATGGCTTTTTATTTTTATTTTTCTGTTTTCTAACAGTTTTGAGTCAACAACAATCACAGCCCAGGGAAATGAACCTGAAGAAATATGCCTCCTGCAAAGCATTTCATCATGGGTTATTCACAAACACTCAGTAAATTACATTTCTGCACTCTATTAGGGACTGAAGCCTTAATTGTTTTAACCACAAAAACAACCACTGAACTCCAGATCAGCATTTCGTTGTTTCATTTTTCGTTTAATTGACGTCATTTTGTCTAAATGTTGGTTTTTAAGCGCCTCAGGGCCACCGCAGTGTATTTCGTTACATTTCCATCCTCTCCATTTCCTCTCTGAGCGACATTTGCCAAAACAAATTACGAGCACGTAAAAATATTATTCGGAGGAACGGGGTGGGCTCATTCCAGTGATGAACGATCGACTGCACAACATTTCCATTTTGTAAACAGGAGGCGGTCCGGCCCGTCAGTCTGCAGACACTGATGGACGCCTGCACACTGATGAGCTCATACATGTTTCCAATCATCTGTTGTGACGCTGCAGACACAAACACCTGCTCAAACATGGTTCCTCGTGCGCAGAGTATGAACTCACATGCACACTCCTGACTGTCACAACTTTCAGTCTGACGGACGTGTCTGTCTGACACCAGGCTTCATCCAGGACGACTTCCACAGAAATCTCTGCAGGGCTGCTTACAACTACCCATATGAGATCTAAAGAACGCGCTGGGTGTCGCGCCTATCGGAAACAGCGATGGCCAGATGTAAATGTCATCGAGTTACAACTTGAGTGTTTTCATGGGAGAGGCTCTGATCCTGGGATTTAAATCCAATTTAGAACTGATTTGTGTAGCAGAGCGATGAGGAAGTGGCTTCAAATGCCACAGAAATGTCACAGATATTACAAACGGTTCACTTTTCTTATAAGATACGACTCACGGGGGATTTTTATTACAGTTCTGGCTCTAAATCGTTCACAAATCTTTACAAACACATAATAAACATGCCAAATATAATCTGTGTGAACACTTCATGTATTTTTAATGTGCTCCAAATCCTGTTTTACACACTACAGGTATTAATGTTTTATCTTTTTTTTTTAATGTTTCATAAGAGCTGGCAAATTTAATATCGAAATTAGTAGCTTTAGTCTATAAACCTTTATTTTACTAAAGATCAACAGCCCAGTAATGGTCAGTCGGGTCATCTGGACAGTTTCTTTATTGTGGAATGACGTTTCGCCCTCTATCCCGAGGACTTCATCAGTCTGAGGAGTCCCACGTAAACCGTTTTCCACACTAAGCAGTACACTCCTTTAGTGGAGCTGCTTAAGAGGAGTCATCAGGGAACAGGACAGCCCCCAAAAAGCATCTTATCTCCACCAAACTGGTTGGTCCACTAAAGGAGTGTACTGCTTAGCGGGGAAAACAGTTTACTTGGGACTGCTCAGACTGATGAAGCCCTCGGGATAGAGGGCGAAACGTCATTCCATAAAAAGAAACTGTCCAGATGACCTGACTGAACATTTTTTAATTTTGGACCTGGATGATTGAGCATGAACTTTGAAATAAAGATCAACTGATTTTATACAAATTTCAAGTAATATTTTTTAATAAATGTTGTTTCTTGTATCATATAGCTGACATTTTTAATCCTTACAGTATTTTACTACGTGTTGAGAACCTAACAGTGTTTTTAATGTACTGTATACAGTAGTTGCACAACCCTTATAAGTTTTTTTTATACATTTCCTGCTTCTTCCACACATTGTTTCAGCAGTTTGGGTTAGTTTACAAAAAATAAACATCATTTTATGTTCGGATGAAAATTATTTCCATCCCAAGGGAACAGAAGCCAGTGTTTTTATTTTATAATCTTGTTTTTTTGCCAACCATAACTAAAAAAATACGAGCAGCAGGAAGGCGTACGTCTGAAAGTTTGCAAATACGAACGCTTTGGGTTTTAATTTGAGTAAAACTAAAAGTTTTCATGTAATTCACGTGGTTCTGCTAAAGGTTTCTTCCTCACGAGGGAGTTTTTCCTTTCCACTGTCGCCTTCATGCTTGCTCAAGAGGAGTTCTGCGAAGGAGTTAAACTCAAAGCAGAATGTTCCTCAGATAAATGTTAAATTATTGTTTTACAAGGGAATGTTCCTGTTCAGTGAGCTGAGATGACTTCTGTTGTGACTTGTTGCTTTATAAATAAACTGAATTGAATTAAGCCAAACGTCTATAAGGGTACTGTACTGTTCATGTGGGCAGTAAAGTTTTAACGCAGTCACAAAACTAAGCTTACGGTAGGTTAAATTTCATGTATTGCACATTAACGTGTTTTTGCACAAAAAATTTGCACCAATTAATGAGCAGATTAAAGTTTTACTACATTTTGTTTAATGCCAATGTCTCTCTGAGCTTTATTATTATTATTATTATAATTGTTTGTTGTTGTTGTTAAAAACTTACACTTCTTTCATGCCGTTTTCAGCTCCAGTGTTATTTACAAATTAATTACAGAGTCTTAAAAAGTATTTACAGTTGCTTTTCTTTTTTTGAATGGATGTACATATGATTCAAAATAAGGGCTGAGCAGGATTGGAAAAACATGCAACAGCAAAATTCATGCTGAATATTACAGAGAACAAGATTCTTCTTTAAAGCAAGTGAAGCGTCGGTGCAGCGAGTGACCTCATGGCATCTTGTGTGATTTACTGGAGTTCAAGCAGTTCTTGGTCGTTCTGATTTTGCACTGAAGATGAATCATGAGCCCGTCGTGCAGCCTTATTCAACCTCAAGAAGAGTCTTTCACTCCAGCACGTTCTGCTCCTTCTTGACTCTTTCCTGAGAACACGAGCGGCAGCAACAGAAGAATCACCTGCAGGTTAGTTACTGCAGCTCGTAAACACCGAGCCTTCGCAGCCTGGAGGGTCAGACCCTCTGGGTCATGTCCCAGGTTCTGCTGCAGACGGACTCCTTCTGCACTCGGGGTGGTTTATTAGTAAGCTGTGCAGCACTTTGACTGGATTAGAATTCACTCCCACCTTCACAAAGCACAAGCGGAGCCCAGGAAACACGTTATTCAAGTCGCTCCAGTCACCGGCAATGACCCGGACCTGCTCTCCAAATTAAAAAAAACGTGTCTCGGCCGCGCTGACCCATAAATTACTCCCGTTGTTCAACATTATCGGCTCCGTTTAAAACGAAGGCTGTGGTTAGAGGGCGACGGAGCGACCTGCGAGTTCAAACCCCATGATCACAAACATGTCCATCAAAAGTCGCTAAAAGTCTGGGCCGAGCCGCAGAATCTCAGGAAGTTTTTCTGCCTCAGGAGGGAAAAGGAGACACATGCAGCCGGGATAACATTTTAAAATGCATCGATGCTGCTGATGTGCTGATCCCCGACTGAATCCCAAATGCATGTTTACATGTTGTTTTATTAGACAGAGCGAAAACAGATATTGTCCCTGAAAAAAAAAAAAAGAAACTAAAGCCTCCTGAGATTTAACTGATGCACTTTGAGGAATGTTGCTGCGTCAAAATACGAGATTAGCATATAAATTAACAAATAACGTAAAGAAAAGCTTTAGCTCGTGTGAGAAGAATGACACGTTTGAGTTTTATTACAGGAAAAACAAATCTACAAGTCTCTGGAGTTTACCGCTGAGCTGGAAATGATAATTTTGTCTGAGCAAACTGATCTCTAACGTAGCGTTATACATTATTTATTCTGGTTATTTTATATTAAACACGACCGTGGAAGGCAGACAACTCAGTTGCCTGCGTTTGTGATGTTTGTTTTTAAAAATCTTAAAACACATTTATGAAAATCACATACAACTCAGTGATTTTGTCAGATATTCCATCCATCCATCATCTTTATCCACTTCTTCCTTTTTGGGTCATGGGGGTCACTGGTCCCCGTGTCCAGGTCTCCAGTCCATCACAGGGACATAGAGACAAACGAGAAACAAACAGTCTCTCACTCACACCTAGGGACAATTTAGAGCCACCAGTCAGTCTAACATGCATGTTTTTGATCTGTGGGAGGAAACCGGAGTACCCAGAGAAAACCCACGCATGCACGGAGAGA
>JARVLU010001586.1:31240335-31252549 GCA_031762415.1 Simpsonichthys santanae
GCGGAGACATATGGATGCAGTTAGAGAGGACATGGAGGTAGTTGGAGTGAGGACAGAGATGGAGGTTGACTCGCTGTGGAGACCCCTGAAGACAGTGGTGTAGTCTACGTGATAAGTGGCTATACGGAGTATACCCACTAGAAGATCTCAAGAATTTCAGTACACCCACTTAAAAGTTCCAAATGATTCATGACAAATAATAATTGGGCACGTGTCATTGACACATTAAACGTCAAACGCTTTCGTAACAATCTGCGTATGCAGCGCTTCTTTATTACATTTGCTCATCCAGCAAATTCTGTACTTACTACTTAATACTTGAACACGTTTTGCTTTGATACTGTTTAATAAACTCTATAACATGTTTTAACACAAAGCCAACGGTTGCACAAATTCAAATACGTACTGTATAAGCATCAGAAAAATTTGGAAATGTTCAATATGCTTAAAGAAAATCAACTTAAATTGATTACATTGTACTAACCAGTGTACTTTGGTTTCTAAGCACAGCATACCCAGTACAAAAATGTACACTACACCACTGCCTGAAGAGGGAAAAGCAGAAAGAAGATTCTGTATTTATGGACTTCAGGGCCACCGTACTTCATCGGCTGTCAGTTGCTTTAAGAGTCACCTTTTCGTTTGTTTGTCTCAGATGTGAAAATGCAGCCGGACGTCTGATTGTGTGTTTTACTTTGTGACCTTTAACCTGCACATAAAAACAGAAGCAGCTCAACGGAGCCTGGACACGTTTTGGACCTAATGTCACGGTGCTCGTCGGCTTCACGAGGAAACCCGAGCTGTGGCGCTGCAGCCGAACGTTGCATCATGTTTTCTCTCTCTTTTTTTTTCCTGTCAAGCTCTTCGGTTTGTGTCTGAGGAAGACGTCAGCGGGCAGACCTGACAGGCTCGGCGTCTGACGGTGAAATCCCCGGTGTTTAATTGAAGTCTTGTCTGATCCCGGAGCCGAGGAACGAAAGAAACAGCGCGTAAACAGGAACAGCCTTTTATTGTTTCTCCCCAGCTTGATATGTACAGGACAGGTGGCTGCATCTCCACACATCATGTAAAAACAATTGCACATTAGCTTTTATTAACCTCCATTTCATTTGTTTTTGTTTTTTTATATTTTAACACATCAAATACACTGAAAACTGCTCACTAGTGTTGACTCCTATTAAACAAAGAGTACCCAGAAAACAACACATTTCTGATAATTATTTTAAAAACAGAAGTTTTGTGCTGCAGTGTCTCTGATAAAGAATCGGATCAAGTCCCTCTTTGTGTCAAACATTCTGACATTTGCTCAGGCACTTCTTGATATCGAACATAATTCACATGTATGATAAAAAATATAATTTCTTCCCCCCAGAGCTTCCATCGGCTTCATCAAAACGTGGGATTAAAGAACGCGACTCCGACGGGCTGGTACGCCGAGAAAGTCTGGACAATTCTGCAAATACGCTGAAATGTACTCAGGTTGAAACAAAGACTCACAAACTGAATTAATGCTGCTGATTAAATCTGTCCACTTCCATGCATGTTAAGATTTTATTGCTTATTTTAAAAAGTCTTAAAAAACCCATCGTATTTATTTGATCTTCAAAACACCTACTCTCCAGTAAGAGCACTCTGGTCTACCAACCAGATCCTCCTAGATGTCCACAAATCCAAACTGAAGTCCAGGGGTGGTCGGGCTTTTCGGGAGTAGTTTACCTAAAGACCGCTGAGATGTTTAAATCTTTGCTCGAGCCTCATCTCGTTTCCTTGGCGTCTGATCCGTGCAGAGTGTGAGAACCAGTTCGAGCGCATTGCTCCTGTTGTTGTGTTGCATTTTATTGTTAATGTTCTCGTGTTTCCTGAGCGGCACAAGATGTTTACTTGTTCTTATCATTTTCATTTTAATTGGACTAGATTGTAAAGAACCTTGTTCAAATCTGTCGTTTTATGAGCTATAGAAATATATATTTTTTCTTTTTAAATCGTTAAGTACCATATCTTTTGCCCTATAAGTCGTTTATTTGTATTTTTTTACACAATTTGCATACCCTGCGACTTATACGCTGAAGTGATGTATTTATTGATTTTCCCCCATATTTTTAAACAAAGTTTTGGCTGAGATATGACAGTTTTCATTCATTCTGACAGAAAATATTGAACACTACCATTTTCAGCCACTAGATGGCACTCGAGTAGTATGGCATGTAAAAGTGGCTATTAATGACAAACTCGGCTTGCCAAAGCCTCCCACCTTCATTCACCTGGAGCAACCGTCAAATCAGCTTCATTTCGCCGCGCCGCCCCGGTGAAATGAAGCTGATTTGACCATTGAAATGCATTTATTAAGTTAAAGTTCAACTGAGACACAACTTTGCTATAAAGTCGAGCAAATAAATAATTGTTTCAGGTGGTCATCTTATTCAATTTTGAAGAAATGCACAGCGACTCCTCCCTCTGCGTGTTCATGTTTCCATGTATCGGCTTTTGAAATGCAGCTGATTTAACCGTCAAAGTGCATTTATTAAGGAAAAATTAGACTGAGAAACACCTTTACTATAATTTTGAACAAACAAATTATTGTGTTTAAGTGTTAATCTTGTTAAATTCTTGTTAAAGTCATCCTGTGCACGCCCACCCAGCCACCATTTGGCAGCCAATTGATTTTTCGCACAACACCGGCGCCCATTTCCAGGTGGTTAGCGATGACGCATAATAGATGCAACGTATACGGCGAAGCAACATATTTATGGATTTTTCCATTTTATTAGACGTTTTTGGACTGATACGACTTATAGGGCGGTGCGACATGTACAGCGGAAAATACGGTTTGTGAAGCTACAAAACCACATTTCTCCAGGGTCTTTTCATCCCGACTGGAGGAAACACATCCTGCAGTGTGTGTTTCCTTCTGTGTCGGCCTGTTAGCAAAATATCTTGAAAGTTATGGGACAAATTTGAATGAAACTAATCATTGCATGAACATCTACACCGATTAACTTCTTGAGTTCATCAACTAACAGCTACCTGACCTTCAAAACACCAAAACGATAGCTAAATGTTTGGATGGTAGTAGCGGAGTCAGGGTGTGGCATCTAGAATAATGTTATAGTCAAGAACTGAACCGTCTCCAGTTCAGTCGTTATCCGCGTGATCTCAGTCAGTCTGGGGCATGAAAGGCGGCGGGTGAAATGCATTCCTTCAAGGAGACCTCGGCTTTAATTTACGGTTTTGTTCTTTTTTTATTAGATTGTGTCTTCGAACCTGTTTGGCGTCACATATAATAATGTTAAATGATGCGCTCAGATAGAGAGGACTGGTTGCCACCTCCTGCATCAATCAAAGCGTTGGATCGGTGATTAGTTTGTCCACTTGTGGTAGAAAAAGTTGCCAATCAGCGCCTGCACTTTGATTGGAATAATCATAACAAAAGAAGCCAAACTGTCACGTCTAGCTGCTGCAAGCTGTGCACGTCCTTATGTCTGTTTGCGTTTTTAAATGTATGCTTGCTTCTAATACACAAGAGATCAATGCAACACCATTTGCGCTCCTCACAGCATTAAGATAACCCGACAGCCTGAATGAGGGCCGGACACATCCGCATTTAAAACACCGGCTAAATCAACTCATTTAAATGCACTCGGCACAATGAAGTGATTTGCTGAGATGGCCGAAGTAAATCTGTGCAAACGGTTGTGCAGCAACAACAAACCGTCATTTAAATGTGCAATCAGAGATGCTAAAAGGGACGAAGCTACAGCGGCGACAAGATGCATTCACTCATCAAGCAGCTGGTTTGATGGAGAGTTCTGCTCCGAGACCGGTGGGGAGTTCAAGTTTCACAGGAGCGAGCTCGTAGGTGAGTTTACAAAGAAGAATATTGAAGAAGTTTAATTTTATACCTTTTGTTTGGTAAAACTCAATTTATAATCTGCGAAGTAGCTGATAAGGACTTAAAATATGGTGTTAGTAGCCGAAACTGTGCATTTAAGAAAATAATCCATGTACTGGAGGTTAATTAAAAATATTTCTGTAAATACTAGACTGAATAAATGTGGTTTTGTTACAACTGTTTTAATTATCAGCTCCACTGATGTGTCTAAAATTCACCTTTGGCTCAGTATTTTCTGCTAAAACCTTTTTTTGACGCTTTAATCGTTACAGTCACTGCAGGGAAAGTTAACGCTGACACAAAGAGCTCGACAGCGGCAAGAATGGGAGTAGAAATAACACGGTTATGATTCAAAAGCAACTTTAAGACACTTTTTTAAAATCTGTTTTGTGTCATTCTAAAGCTGCGGGAGCCACAAATTTAACTGCATTAACCTCCACGGCGGCAAAAGAAAACTCAAAACTTCACATCTAAAATCTTGGAACAGTTATCTGCCCGAGTATCGAAGACCAGGCTAAAGAATTTCGCCTTCTTCGTTGTTTTCAACCCACTTTCCAAACCCAACTGCGCTCTGCTCGTTTATTGACTGCTGGTTTTTAAAAGCAAGATGGCTCCCCTGCCTGCTCCCTCTATTTAAATCACCGCGGAGAAGAGTGTCTGCTAAACGCTTTAAAAGGGGAAAAATACAAAAAGCAATTATGGCAATTTGGAGCAATTAACTCCTGAGGACATTTTTTTTTTCCTTTTGTTAAAAAACAGCATAAAAGGCTCCAGCTAATGTCGCCCCGGGAGCCACATCGTCTCTCCACCCATCTCCACTCTGCCTCTTCTTCTGCTTTTATTCGGCTCTTCATGTCAGGAGCTGGGCCCCGTGTCGGTGCCTCTGGTGGCAGCGTTCTTTGGCTCTGGCAGGCAGCAGGTGGCTTCTGATGAAAAATTCAGTGCAGAGCCCGACTCGGGAGACGAACAGGAGGGAGGTGGTAGTGAGTAGCAAAAAGGAGCGAGCGAAAGGGGAGGGGTGAGATGAGAGGAAAGTGGGCGAGGTAGAAGAAAAAGACGAAGGAGCTCCGGACCGAGGGGCCAGGCAGAGGATCAGAGCCGTCCACCCTCTGCCCGAGTCTCCTCCAAGAAGATAACTCACAACATGAATCATTTATGAAGGGGGCTGGGTCTTTTATTAAGAACACACACACTGTGGCCCCCCCTCAACACTTTGCCTTGTTTTCTCTGCTCCCTAAAGACGACTGCGAGAGCTCCGCCGCCTGGAGCAGATTTCAGAGAAACGCTCGGAAGTAGCTGATCGTTAGCGAAAAGGGACGATCTGCGACAGGTGGGACGACGACGGTGAAACAAGTACCTTGTCACACGCCCGCACACAGAAACTTGCGCCTCCCCCCGTGGGGTCGGAGGAGCGCCCACGCACTTGCCTGTTTACCCGTTTGATTGTCGGCCCTCGAAGGCGCCAGAGCTCTGGATCAGAGTCGAGGACGGCGCCGAAGGAGCGTTGTGTTCATGAACGCAGAGAAGGCACTGAGCGTTTCGTGGTTGTAGGAGGTTGAGTGACTGACGGCCGGTGCGGGTCATCAGCGCAGTGGGGGATGAACATGAACACCACGTTCTGGGCAACCGATAAGATCATCGCTAAGCTCTAAGGTCTAACTGTCCTTTGTCAAGATTTGTAGCATTGACTTGAGTTGCTTGATCAAAGTAACCCCTCATTTTAGCTCTGGAACTACACGTTCATACTTCAGTCAAGAAACTGTCTTCAAGAATAAAAAAGTCTTCCTTTTTCTGACCCCAGTCTGTTCAGCCTTGCTAGCTGTGAAGGCGAGGGCGGGACATCATGGCGGTACGGACCCTTTGGGGATGCTGGGTCCTTCAGGTGTGTCGTGTACCCCTCATAGCTGCTGTTACCGCCGCTCTCTTGCATCAACTTTCCTTTGGCTTCCTGCTCTCTGCGCCTCTGCTCCTGCCTCAGGAGCTCCTGGGCCTCCAGGAGAACTCTGGCGTTGACGCCTCCACCGCCCGGGTAGCCATTTCTGGAGCCCTGGTAGCTGGAGTACCTGGGGTTGTCCTTGGCAGTCTGGAATCCTTCTCCTGGTGGGTACACCTTATCCCAGGAATCCTGAGAGACCGTGCTTGGGTTCTTCCTGGGTTGTCTGATGTAGAAATAAAAACAATACAGAGAAAAGCGGGTGAGTTCAAGGTGCAACCAGTCAAACTTGGTTTTATGTATAGTCCAACTTTGCAAGGTTTCTAAGCTTCACAAAAAATAATGACTTGTGACCATGTACAAGTTTTAAAGCACCCTTAATTTTAATTATTTATTTGTTCCTTCCAATCAATTCATCATGATCAGACATTCTCTCAGGTATCTAAAGGTCTTTCAAAGCTTCCGGGAGGACTTTACCTGCCTTTTCTCCCATCTTCTGTCCAGTCATTGAATATTACAGCAGCAATTATACTTTATCTTACACTATTTAGGATAAATTTTACCAATGGATATTTAAAAGCTCCTCCACAGAACTCCACTTTAACATGATGAAGAAGGTTGAGTGGCAACGTGATCTTGGGGACTATGTTGTCCAGGGCATTAATCCCTGGTAGGGTCTCCCATGGAAAACTAGCCTCAAGGAAAGGGTGAAACAAAGAGTGAATCAAAAACCTTGATGGTACAAAACACAAAACTCATCAGGATAACTTGCCCAGAAAAGAAAAACTAGGACATCTCCTTGGAGCCAGGTTTGGTGACGCAGGCACCTGGTGGCTGAGCCTAGACGTCTAAGGTTTGACCAGGCCAAGCCAGAAAGAGTGACAGCCTTCCTCCATGGACACACCACCATCAAGGTTTGGTCCCTAGGTGTGCCAAATCCTTGCAGCAAAGACCCAGTCGGTCCATTCCACTGGGAGAAGATCCTGGAGGAGACCCAAACCTTGGTGAAGGTAGAGAGAACTGGTTGGTCAATATTATGTATTCTCTCTGGCCTGGGAACATCTTGGGATTCCTCAGGAGGAGCTGGTCAGTGTCATTGGGTAAAGGAATGTCTGGAATTTTCCATCTAGACTAAGGATGCACGATATTGGATTTTTGGCCGAAATGCCGATATGTTAAAACTTATTTGGCCGATAACCGATACCAATGTCTTTAATATACGTTACTTTGTTGTCAGAATATAACTATCTCTTATTTAGGCATATTTGATAGAAAAGTTGTGCAACAGCTGTAAGAGCTGGTGACATATATTCAGTAACGGCCATATTCATAGCACTTTAACCTATATTAAATGACGGCTTGTAACTCGGGTAAGGATACATCGGAAAAATATCTCTGACTGGGGACGATGTAGCGAGGCTCAACGTAGTTCAAAAATCTTCTGAATCCAACATCCTCAACGAAACAAAGACTTCCACACCGCCGACATTTTGACTTCTTCCTCTCTGCCATGAGATCAGGTGGGCACATGTGACGTCATCACATTGTGCTGCCGCTGCAGACAACCATGTCACTGGGTTGACATACAAAAACAGCGTCTTTTGTATCCAAAAGTTATTTTGATGGAATGTCCGATATTTAACTTTAACGCTTATATTGTCCGATACCGATACCATGCCGATAATATCGTGTACCCCTAATCTTGACATATTGTTCCTGCAACCTGACCAGCGGTAAGTTGTTGAAGAAGGATGGAAGGATATCCATCTTTCTTCAACAGCATTACCTTTAAAGTAGAGACCTAAACAAAATGATCTTATATGTCTGGTTAACTGAATATGTTCAGAGACGGACTGGTGTTTAGATTTTTTTATACTGAACAAATGTTTTACCGCCTTTAACTCGGTGGGTGAAACATCACATTCAATAAAAAAAATGAGACACGTTAGAAACCTCACAAACTGCCTCTGGGCAACAACAAGCCCAGCAACAACATTCACGGATACCTAACCACGTCAAAGTCCTCTTTCAGCCCATTAGGCCCATTTAGAGACAGACTGGAACAACCATTGGATCTGACAGACTGTAATAGCAGACCTTTTTGCAGTTAGAAATATGAGGTGACCGTCTTGTCCTCAGTGGAAACGGCCGTGCCGTCATGTGGCACCTGACATCGGCATCTTAAAGGCACTGTTGGGTGTCATGAGTTTGCCCTTTACTAGAAAAGACGGGGGAGAAAAACAATCCAGATGCGTGACATCACCTATCCTCTCCGCTCGGCTAACCTTGGTGTGGCAGCTCTACTTTTCACTGTGTGTGCGTTTAAGCCTGCGAGATAAGCACAAGCATGCACCCCTCCCAGCAGCCCCACCCGTTTATCGGCAAAAAACGAGGAAAGGGACAATAAAGAAGAAAGAGGCAGAAAAACATCAGTGAGCTTTTGATTCCAAGCCATGCATAATTAGCACCTTTATCAGCCGGCTGTGAAGAAATCTTATTATTCTTGTGTTTCAATTTCCAGCAGGAAAAAAAAAAAATAAAAATAACGAGAAGAGAAAAGAGCTTTGTTTTTATTCAGCAGGGGCAGAATGCGATTGGGAATGGATACACTCCTTGATCGGTTAGATGGGAGAATATAGCTCGGGTTCATTCTTGCACACGCTTGACTGATTCTAATTTTCAGTCGGGTGTCCCCAACATGTGATTTGATTTCATATGTTGACAAAGAAGCCAAGCAGGTCTGCCTCCCCTGTGAGAAAAGCAAACCTGACGGCTGTTTTTGTCTGATGCAGCGCTGAGGGGGGAGCCTTTTTACATGCGTGGTAAATACAGGAGGACGTGCACTGCTCTGTATGCAGTTCATGCAGAGTGATCCGTGACAGACGATAGGAGAGAAAGGGGAAAAGGGGGGGGGCAGATTGACATTTGACACATATGCATTCAGGCACTTGCACACCAGCAGGACCGAACGCCACTGCAGCTGTTGAAGGCAGCCTTCAGTCTCCTGTAATGGCATTACTTTGGCTCGGAGATCAATGGAGCTCGTCGATGATGAATACGAGGGCCCTTCATTTCTCGTCATTGTTTTGGATTCCAGTGGTTTATTTCCACTCAAAGATCTTTGTTTGGGAAAAGGGTCTCGCCCAGCAGGGAAGTGACCTTTATCCACAATGAAAGCTGTTCTGTAAGGAAACACTGCCGCCATTAATCACAACTCTAATAACAAGTCAGAGCTGCGGAGAAATTTCACAACCGCCACCGGAAGAATCCCATCAAGAACTCGATCTCCTAAATGCCACGTTTACTCCAACGCAGCCTCTGACTTCACGTTACGGCATGCGCAGGGTCGAACAGCGAACTGCGTTTTCAAACTAGGGTTTATCTAAACAAGCAGTAGATTTAGGGATTTAGAAGAGACGTGAAGGGATGTGGTCACAGGACGTCGCCTCCAACAGCTGGAGCAACGCCACTTCATTCATCTTTCACTGAAATCGTTTGAAAGATTCATCATGGACAGGGTTGATGGTGATAACACAGTGATGCAACAGAATATAGGTTGTGTGTGTGTGTATGGAAGAGCACGATGACATGCACCTGGCTGCATCTGCTTCGAGTGTACATTTTGAAAACGTAACTGGACAAACTGACCAAGAAACACCATTAAAGAGGGGATTGTTCCCCTCGAGCCAGCGGAGGAGGCAGCGGCTGACGTGGTGATCCGTGGGGGGAACGAGCGTTACGTCACCGGTACGTGTCAGGGCCGTCAGGGCAGACGCAGAAGGTGAAATCCAAAGTGGTCCCGCTGGAATCGGCCCATTAGGGCTGTGACTCGCAGCAAAAAACACCCAGAAACGATAAAACATCCACACAGCAGCATTTCCTGGAACATTTCATGCAGATCAAAGGGAATCACGTTAAGGGAGAGGAAAACAATCATGTCAGATCCGTAACACGATCGGTTCGTTCAAACGCTCGATGCGCGCGCGTGTGTGTTAGTAATCTGAAACTGACGAGCGAGGACCATTTTCTTACTCGGATGGTATTTACAGAGGATCATTAGTGTGTGAAGGCTGTCAACACGTGTTGACACACACGTGTCAGACTGTCACGACCCGTCTCATATCAAACAGGAAGTAAAAAACAATCCCACGATGCTTCCTGTCTGTCACTCTTACCGTGGCAGGGAGCTGTACTGCCGCTGTGCCTGGGCGAACGAGTCTCTCTCCTCCTGCCTCTGTCGCTGCATCTGCACCTCCACGGACACGGAGTGACGCCCCGGCTGGCTGTAGCCGCCCGGACCGCTGCCGCCGGTGTTCGACTGGAAACGAGAAGACGGCGGCTTGATTAGCTGCTGCTCTGAGTGGGATCTCACCCAGAGGACATAGTCCTGTTTGAAAAGAATAATCAGAAGATGACGCTCACAAGAAATAAACAGCAAGCGGTAAAGTGTAGTATGTATCGTAACACTGTATGGATTTTAATTCTTTGCATCCAAAAATACATAAAAACAAGCGGCGCGCTGTTCGACGCTGAGGGATGAGACGAGCGAATGTTTGTAGTTTGAGTGATTTTCTGGACTTGAACTGAACAGGACACGCAAGTAAACCTACATGTTGTGGTGAAACGTATTCGAGTGGGCAGGAGTTCAGGGTCCAACTTTTTCTCACAGGCGTTTGCGCCGAGTATTGTGCGATTGGTCACAAGTTTGTGGGCGTGTTCATCTATTTGAAAATGCGCTCGGACATTCATCCGAGTTACGCCACGGGCGCCGCAGCATGGCCGCACTGATGGAAGCTCCACTTCGACTCCATCTTTTTTTGTTCCTGTTGTTCTTGTTTTAAACTTTTTTTTTTTTGCGCATACACTGCACACCCACGCTACGGGTGTGACGCGAAACACTTGTGGTTGAGGGAAGGGAGAAATTTGTCCATGACCATATGCAATGGCGGAGCCAGGGGGTGGACAATGGTGGCCTTGCCCCCTGTCGATTAGTCTTGGCCACCCCAAATATTTAAGGAAACTTAATCTTTAAGCAATATAAAAACTAGAAAAAAATAGTTTCTTCAAATGATGGTGACCCGTTTACATACTGTATATATGTGGAGGTGGCCATCTTGGATTTTGACGTGGCAACAGATTTTTTTGATAGTGATGTTTCTTACACCTTGATGAAGCCACACTAAAATGGAAGCCTGCACGTTGCTTATTTTTCAAGTTCTCCAGTACACAAGACGGACGAGCATACAGTATATGGCGACAGCCATTTTGGATTTGGACATGACAACCCAGTTATTGATAGCGTCCTTTCTTACACCTATATGTAGACACACACCAGACTGGAGTCAGTTCCTCATCTATTGTTTGAGTTATCAAGCTCGACACAGACGGAGACTACCGGTAGTTTCAATTCACCTTCTTCACGATGGGGGATAAAAAATATTTTGGGGTAGTTTTAGAGATTTACTGACATTCACATTACTTGTATAAAATATAAACTGATCAGGCAGAGAAATTAAACTAAAACAAAGTTGTACATGTTTTTTTTTTCTTTGTTTGCTCTCAACAGCTTTTTCTAACAAGACGATTTGTCCCATCATGCCTCAAACACACAAACAGCTACAGGAACATGTATTGAGCCAGAAGCATTGATTTAACTTATGAAATTACCAGATCCCAGTTCCATCAAGAATCATCTAGATTTTGGTCTTTTAAAAGTTTAAAAGCTTAAAATTCAATTCCATAATGTATCGGGAGTGCCTAAAAACGGTAAACCAACCGACAACCTGACAAGAGAGCTGCCGATTAACAACAAACTTAGCAAATTTTATGATTTAAAAAGGAACATTCCTGAAACAACTCATAAAAACAGACACTTCTTGTTGTAAATTTTCATTTTCTTGAAGCGTTCTTAGATTTTCTCATCAGAAACTAAAGGATTAAAAGTGGCATAATAGTTTGTAAACACGATGTCCAAGTTCAAATTCAAGGCGAAACCTTCACCGTCTTTACCTGACACAAAATATTTCAGCAGGCGCTCACAGCCACATTTCAACTCTTCAGTTAGCAGAAACTTACCAGCAGTTAGTCGGTCGGACACCCCCAGTACTCGTCTCCTCTCGGGTCAAAGTGAAGATGAGACACAGACAGGCAGACAGACAGATGGAGGCGGGGGGAGTGAGAGGAAGACCATGCTGGAGACACCATGCTTGATGGTGGTGAGATGGTTGTTAGTCGGTGTTAATGTCAGAGACAACATTTGAACAGAATAGTCTCATACAGATTAACAGCTGTTACATTAGACAGGTCAGCAAACTGAGGTTTTTAAATATCTACCGTAATTTCCAGACTATAAGCAGCTACTTTTTTTTTTTTTTTTACAGGCTTTGAACACT
>JARVLU010001586.1:31265775-31276725 GCA_031762415.1 Simpsonichthys santanae
AGCTACAGCCCCAAATCCCATAAAAAAAAAAAAAAAAAAAAAAAATGGCATGAAACAGAGTTGAAAAGGAGGCGCCATGGATGAATTCCCGTCAACCTGGCGGCGGCGCTCAAATGCCTGGCTGCCAAGTTCCTGGAGCTGGTGGGAGACTCGGCTTGTAACAAAGGGAGGACTGGGATTGTCTCCCGGCACCTTCAGCTGTCTGACAGTGGCGACGAGGAGCTCGGCAAACTGCTGGGAGGACCGAGAGGCCGGCCAGATTCTTTGGATTCGCTGCAGGAGATCCTTCCTGCCCACAGCTATCAGCATCTATAACACTCTTGAACGAAACCAGGATGATGAGCTACAACAACACTTAATTTCCCTTTGTGATTAATAACGTATTTTTGAATTGAATTGAATCTACAACTGCTTAACATTTAGCGGTAACTCAAAGCCGTTCTAAACCTCGGCTGGTTTCATACAGTTGAGTCTGATTTGGTCCCAGGCACACTTAAAATTCAGACGTGCAGACATTTTTGTTTAAAACTTTAGAGTTCACTAGGCAGCACAGTGGTTGAGTGGTTAGCACTGTTGCGTCACAGCAAGAAAGTCCTGGGTTCAATACCCGGTTTGGACCTGGGGTCTTTCTGTGTGGAGTTGTCTCTGGGTATTTTAATGAATTTCAAAGTGATGGTTGGCTGAGTCATTTTCACAGTAACTGTAATCCCATTATATCTTTGTTTAAAACCCTGGTTTGTAAGGAACAAATGTAGAAATGTGTATTCAATATGCATGTGAGCCATTTGTATTCATTGAAGAATGCTGCTTTCATTAACGAGATAAAAGAAACTGCACGTCACCACAATTTCTCCCGTTCTCCTCGATGGTTTCCTTTAAGTTAAATGACAGAGGCAGCTGACGGGTGAGGACCTTAATCCTGAAGATTAAATACGAATGCCCTCATTCACACACGGCTCCTCCCGTGCCCACAAAGGCATCCTGCAGACCCAGCACCGACTGTACGCAGACATAAATTTAAAAAGCCACCAAGATGATTTTGTGAATTTGGGAGGAGCTTCTGAGAATCCAAAGCTGAGGAGGTCCGAACAGCTGGAGACGATCGAGCGATTTTAAACGAGCGTCTCTGTTGGTGCACATTTTATAAAAACAACTCTGCCTGAGCTGGAAATAATAAAATAAAGTTACAAAAAATGATGTGCATCTAAACTCAACTCTTCCTTGTTTTGTTCATTTACTATTTGTACAAATGACTAAACGCAGATTTAATAAAATCTCATCTCCCTCTTGATAACACGTGGATCACATTTGGCGATAGATAATTCATTCGCCAATAATCCTTTCTTCAAAATAATAAACTTTTTAATTAAAAAGCGCCATCTTAATTAAACATTTAATTAAGCATGGGTAGTCATGGGGCGCTCGTCTTGAATGTGACTGTTGTGCTGACTAGCTCTGCAGCCTGTTAAATAAACATTCCCCGATGTAGCGATACGCGCCGTAAGAAACGGGCTCGGGTCGTAAATACGTGTCCGTCCTGAGCGGCGGAGCTGTGGCGGTTAGCTCCTCTAATCTTATCATGCGGGCGAACCAGGCCCTACATCCTCTGACAAAGAGAGAGAGCAGCTGCTGGAGCCTTTCTCTGCTGAGAAAAATGAGGCGCGATGCTGAAGATGATAATCTGGGTTTATTGATCGAAGGCTCACAGGCAGATAGGAAGGAGACTGATGTCCTGGCTAACTGCTGCTAGCGGCTAACGCTTCAGCTGCTTTAGTGTCTGCCATTTCAGCAGAGCCATAAGGATTGATACTTTCTCAACTTTTAAAGATATGGGAATGATTTTGTTGCTAAAAACGATCTAAAATGGACAATTTCCCCATTACTTCCAAAATAAATGCTTGCAATATTCATGATAACCACTGCGATGAGAATAGTTTTATAAATGTTTTGTCTCGTTACGTTATCTGAATTTATTCAATATTTACACAGTTGTGTAAAAAACAACAATAACTTTTAGATAAATAAAATGGCAGAACGCGTCTCCTGATGGAGAAATGAACTATTTTGTTTAGATATCTTAAATGAAGACTGATCACTGCTCGACTTTAATGTTAATGTGCTTTAAATTATGCATTAATAGGAATACTTCAGTAGTAATTTGATGTTTCTTCTGCTTCCTTCTGGGAGAATGTTTGCAGATCATAAACTATGTTTCAGCAAAGCTAACCGTTCTTGGGAATTTTCATTATTTGCAGAGATTAAGAAGGATAAAGTTATTACAGTGTAATTAATGTCATGTTGGCTGCTGGACTTGTTACAAAAAATAATTACAATAAATTAAAACTTAATGATGCCACAGGCTGCTCACTGGAATTTAATTTCCTTTCTGATGACTAACAATTTCCAGGGAGATTTTTAAAAAAACATATCCATACTTTGGTGACCTAGCAGAGAACAAATAAAAGTGTAATTTGCAGAATAAAGAACCAAATTTACTGAAATGCTCCACTAATCACAGCCCCACTCGTATCCTTTTAGTGTGGAGCTAAGATTAAGACGCCGTCACGTCGTGCCACTTAGGTTCTTATTAGTCCGATCTTGTCTCTGCTCTGGATTACATGGGTTTAACCCCAAACCTCTAATAGAGCTCAATATACCTGCAGAAACAAGGCAATTAGATGGTGATCGATACAATATCACCACACTTAGCAGCTCATTATCAAAGCCTCGTCATGTTAATGAACCAAACGAGACCAAAGAGGGCTTGCATGTCTTAAAACTGCACAAAACAAAACAGGTAGTATGCAAAGGAAAGGAAACGCCTGAGCAGGATTTCTACTTCAATGCAAACAAGGTCAAAGATGAAGCCAACACATTCTGCAACTAGGAATCTGATGCTTGGGTTTTCATGGCTCAGATCAAGCGGTTCGGTTCAGGACTGGATCAGAACTGGAGAGCAGCTGACACACACCCCTCAGCCCTGCAGATGAACGAAAGTGGGCTTTAAAGGCACTATGACAGTCGTAATGTGTGATTAGTCCACTGGTGTCAGAAGCATTTGTAATGTGTGTGATGGGGGGGAGGGGGGGGGGTCTGAGGGTCCTCCCCCATAACATTATGAATAAATTAGATGCCATTTCCTGCATTCTGGTGTATTTTAACAGGCTGTTAAATATCTATGTTTACTTACAAAAGTAAACACTTGATTCAATAACTATTTTAGAGCAACAAGAAGTGACCTGACCAACAGCTCTCCTTGTGTGAATGGAGCACGCTCCGCTTCTCTCATGCATCTTAAAAACCCCACCCCACCACCGATCGACAATCGCTGGCACTAACGTAGCACTAAGCTAACAGTGTGCAGTACAGATGTGCTAGCTAAGATGCTACAGACGTAGCGCTCTGCTTCTCATCCTCTCCCAGGTCAACAACTGCCGGCACTAACATGGCGCTCAGCTAGTTCGCAACGCAGAGATGTCCCCCCCTCCTCCCCATCCACAAACGCCTGGAAGAGATGATTGCCCTGCCCAGCCACATGGCCGAGGCCAAACACTGCATGTGATGTGGTGAGTTCATCCATATCCATCCGTTCACCACAGACTCATGTTCGGGCTGCTGTTGATATGCCATATTATTTTACATTATTAGTGTTTAGTGTGTATCTTAGATTAGAGTACCGTTTGGCGTTTGTTTAGCGTATATCTTAGTATATATCTTAGATTATTATATACTGTTTCTTTTTATACTTTTTATTTTTGCTATTTTTTAATGTAACTGAGATCCTGAGTACACAATTTTGTTCCACCTCATGTACCACATGTGATGCGAATGACCATTTACTTGGACTTGATTACCGGTAGTTGTAGGTAACCAGGGAATGCTTTATCATTTCTTCTCCACGATGCATCTTAAAAACACAAACTTTTTAATGCAAGAAATGTGTTTATATCCAAATACTGCTCTGTTTTCTCATGTTGTTTTGGAAAATATCAAGATCTATCCAATTTACATCAATTATCATGCAAACCGGACCTTTTCCCCTCGTTTTTGTTTTTCTCTGATGACAAAAAAATCAATTTGTGTTCCCTGTTAAACTTTACAGATGATAATCCCAGGGGTGTATGACCCAAACATCATGGTGACAATGTTCATTTTTAAAACAGTGCGAAAATTATCCTGCTTGTTTGGGCAACTTTTAATAATATGTTTGAATGGTGGGAAATCATAGCTTTTAGAAAATACAACATGAACTATTGTATAGAAATACCAATGTTTTTCCTAACTTTGGTTTCTTTTGTCCACATACTTCAGACCTGGAAAATACTCTAGGTAAATTTAACACTTTAAGACTGCGTAGGAACTTTATTTCATCCAGACTTTAATTCATCCCATAAATTATATTACTATGAGATAAAAATGACTTTCCAGGGCACGACTCCTCCCATAGACCCCATCTTGAAACAGCAGCGTTCACTCAGCCTCTACATTCCCACAGAGTGTCCACGCTTGTGCAGAGCAGAGGGTAAACACTGGAATCCATCGACGGAACGAACTGAGTTTAATTGCTTTGCAGTTTTATGACACATCTGAATCTATCCAGGGGCACGGCAGGTCAGAATGTCAGAGATGGTAATACAATCTTTAACCGTTATTAATGCAAGCACTTATATGCAGACACAAGCATTTAAAAGGAGATGGGCAACCGTTCTTCGATTTCAAGCTGCGGCGCCACTGGAGGCAATATTGGAGCAGCGAGCGGTAACAAGCCTCCTTTTAATTCAAGAGCCAATTACAGGTTTGTGGACAGAAGCGTATCGATGGCGGCCTGTTCACTTAAAAGCAAATAAATTACAATTTCCTCCCTGATATCTGTAATACTGTCCTACTTACAGCCAAGGTGTGGAGTGCATCATCTTTAATGGGTCCTCCTGGTTTCATTACTCACATCTCTGCAGGTTGAAGTGGAGGAGCTTTATTTGAATATGCTACTGGAATGTTCTTACAGATTATTTATTTTGTTTAATCTTTATTTATACAGGTAGTCTCACTGAATCACAAGGACTTGTTTTAAAGAGAGACCTGTTTAGCTTAAGCTAACGTTTTGAAATATGGCCTTCAGATTCGTTAGAACCTGATTTGATGGACATCTAAAAAAGCAACAATAAAAAAATCCTGTATAGGATCAGATTAAATTAAAAACAACATAAAGTGATAGTTTAAATTTGTATTTTTGAGAGCACACCAAGGATTTTGTATTAGTGAGTTTGAAATATACAGTATCATAAAAGTGTTCCACGTAAGGCACATTACATACACGTCAACGATCCCTTATACGACAATCTATAGCAATAACCTGGACAAGCAAAGGTTTTGTTTAAACTTTGACCTTGATTTGTGACCTTGACCTTGGAACTGGGGTGATGAAAAGCACATGTGACAATCTGTCTAGTGAGGATGCATGTGTTTGAAGTTTCTTTATTATATTTTGAGCGATTCAGACATTATGGGTGGACATGAGAAGGTTTACAGACGGACCAAGACTCTTGTAGGGGGGGTCCAATCCTTGTCCTCGAGGATCACTGTCCCGCATGTTTTACCCGTTTCCCTGCTCCATCACACCTGATTAAATGGTTCAATTACCTCTTCATGTTCTGCAGAAGCCTGGTATTGGTTCAAAGCATGTGTATTGGAGCAGAGGACCTTCTAAAACGTGCAGGATAGTGGTCATCCAAGACCAGGAATGAGCATCATTGCGGAGTCTGCTGTAATACGTTCGCCTTGTGGCAGGAAGACAAAAAGGGGTTTTAAATTTTAAGAAGATGACATAAATCCTCTAACAAAGTCATAGCCAGTTGTGGTTGAAATGTTCAGGGTGAGTATTTGAAGTGTAAGTCAATTACAGGTGTTTTTGCGAAGATTTGATAATAAAATATAATGAGGAACAAAGTTCTGTATTTTACGCCATAAACGTTGCACCCCCCTATAAGTCACCTCAGTCCTAAAATGTCTAATAAAGTGGAAAAATCCATAAATATGTTGGTTTGTCGTATACGTTGCATCTATTAAGTGCCACCGCTGACCACCTGGAAATATGGGCCGGTGTTGTGCCAAAAATCGACTGACTGACAAATGGCGGCTGCGGGGGTGTGCACAGGAGGACATTAACAAGAATTTAACAAGATTAACACTGAAAACAATTACCGGTATTTGTTTGCTCGAATTATAGCAGAGGTGTGTCTCAGTCGAACTTTTCCTTAAAGAATGCACTCTGACGATTAAATCAGCAGCGTTTTCAAAAGCCGATATGCAGAAACGTGAACGCTTCGAGGGTGACTCGCTGTGCAATTCTTTGGAATTTAACAAGGTAAGCACCTAAAACAATTATTTGTTTGCTCAACTTTATAGTAAAGTTGTGTCTCAGTTGAACTTTTACTTAATAAATGCACTTCAATGGTCAAATCAGCTGCATTTTGCCGGGGCGGCGCAGCAAAATGAAGCTGATTTGACGGTTGCTCCAGGCGAGCTGGATGAAGGTGGGAGGCTATGGCAAGCTGATTATGTCATTAATATCCCCTTTTACCTATTACATGACACAACGGCATGCCATACTATTCAAGTGCCATCTAGTGGCTGAAAATGGTAGTGTTTCAGTCAGAATGAATGAAAACGGTCATATCTCAGCCAAAAATTGGTTTATAAATATGGGAAAAATCCATGAATAGGTCGCTTCGGCGTATAAGTCACAGGGCATGCAAATTATGCAAAAAAAAATAGGCCGAAAAATATTAGAGGGATCCTACCTGAGAGAGCCGGACTCAGGTCCCGTCAATTCTGGATCCTCTGATCACATGTAGAAGGTGTGTTTTTATTGTCACGTTGTACAGAATGAAGGCTGAACTGGTTATACAGGTTTCAGGAAAAGGCTACGGACTGCAACAAAAACTGTCATATGTGCAACTATTTATATTCAAGATGGTGTCTGCTAAATATTCATACAAACAGAGGAGTGTGCATTTTGTTGAAAAGGATGCTCGTGTTGGCACAGGTAGAGATTAATGTGGTCTGAAGCTCCACATACACTCTGAACCTGCAGCAGTGAATGAAAAACACACACTCCTCATATGATTCACTCCAGAGCCGATTATATTGAAAACTAAAATGAGACGGGACAGGAGAAGGTTCGGCGAGGATAAAAACCACCAGGTGACACAGACAGAACTGATGATGACAGTTCAGGCTGCCGGGAAGCAGCAGCTGCAGGCAGGAAGAGACTAATGAAACACAGAGTGTGTGTCAGCGGCCACAAAGTAAGCCTCGCAGTGGTGACAGTGTTCAGGTAACTCTGCCTGCTGTCAGAAGGACATTCAGCAGCTGAAGGTCCCTGCAGATCACCTGAGTCACGGAGTGTCTCTCGAAAAGCTAAACAAGAGTTATGGCTCTGCAGGAGAGGAACGGGGGTAGCTGAGAGCTTTATTTGCCTTTCATTGACACAAAGATGCTGAAAAACACAACATGTTTAGTTCCCAAAAGATATGAGTCATTAAGAATAATTACCGTATTTTCCACCATACACGTTGCACCGCTCAATAAGTCACATCTGTCCAAATATGTAAGTATCTAAAAGTGGAAAAAAATATATACATATGTCGCTTTGCCATATAAGTCGCATCTATTATGCATCACAGATGACAACCTGGAAATATGGGCCAGTGTTGTGCCAAAAAACGATTGGCTGCCAAATGGCGGCCACGGGAGCGTGCACGGGAATACTTTAATAAGAATTTAACAAGATTAATACTTAATTATTTGTTTGCTCAAAATATAGTAAGGATGTGTCTCAGTCTACCTTTTGCTTAATAAAAACACATTGACGGTCAAATCAGCTACATTTCAAAAGCAGATATGTGGATGTAGGAGCCATCTAGTGGCTGCAAACGGTAGTGTCAATCTTTTTAGTCAGACCGATTGTAAACGGTCATATCTCAGCAAACAAATTGTTTATAAACACGGGGAAAAAAAATCTAAAAATAAGTCGCTTTGTAAGTCGCGGGGCATGGAAATTATGCAAAAAAAAAAAAAAAACAAACCTGTGACTTATATGCTAAAAGATATGGTAATATGCATCATAAAATATATTTTTTAATTACATTGGTTCATATCGGTGTCTTTCACATCATGAAAAGTGGACAATCATGTGTATTACCTCGGCTTTTCACTATAAGGGAGAGTCATTTCCAATTATTGAACAATTACAAGCAGAGATGTTGAACTTTGTTTAGTTTTTCTGAGTTCATCACAAACTTTCTCTAAAAAAGTTCCGATCAGTCACATATATCAAGGAAATATCTTGGCTTAAAACCTCAGCATGCAAAGTGGCAAACTCTTCATTAATACCCTGATGCATGCTCACTAATCTTCATTAATACCTTCAAGAAATGCTTTTATTTGATCATTTATTTACATTTTTGTACGTTGTTCGATTCTTCCATTTATTTGCAAACGGAGAAGTCAAAAGAAAAACTAGAACGTTCAACCCAAGGTAAGGTTTGTTTACTAAAAAAATGGAAATAAAATTGTATAAATGTGCATTTAAGAACACGGTGGTGCAGTTGCTGCCTCTCAGTGAGAAGGTCGCCGGTTTGCCTGTTCTCTCCGTGCATGCGTGGGTTTTCTCCAGGTACTCCGGTTTCCTCCCACAGACTAAAAACATGCATGTTAGACTGATTGGTGACTGTAAATTGTCTCTAGGTGTGAGTGAGAGAGTGAATGTTTGTCTTGTGTGTCCCTGTGATGGACTGGAGACCTGTCCAGGGTGTCCCCCATGTCTCACACAGTGACGGCTGGACATGGGCACCCGTGACCCCCGCGACCTGAAAAGGAAGAAGCGGGTAAAAGATAGTGGATGGATAAATGTCAACTTATGCTGCTGTAAAGGAGACAAAGAGCTTATTTGTCTTTTTACTTCTTAATGAAAAGTTGTTCAAAACCTCTTTCTTCCTGAGTTTAATACAAAATTAAGATTATGAGCAAACTAAGCCAACTTATTAAATACGTGTCAACAAAACCAACACCACAAATAGTTTATTAAAACACCAGGTCCTGCTTTGTTCTTTGTAACGTTTTGTTTAAATCAGCCTCCTCTCTTTTCATAAAGACACTTCCTTGTCTCGCCCATAAGTTTTAATTTCATCTTCCTTTTTAAAATTGAAATGCTGAAGAGGGAAACGGATCTCTGTTATCGTCGCCTCCTGATCGCAGTCGCGGTTCTTTGATGCGACGGCGACAAAACAGCCGCTAATCTAATCTACGTGCGTCAGGTGATTATCTCTGTGCAGCGAAGCCGCAATGACTGCGACACGCAGAGAAAAACCAAGGAACTGTGTTAAGCGTTCTCCTCCCCCTCGTCGTCTTTTGTTCTCAGAGAGGAATTCACGTCGTTCCTGTGCTGAGTCTGCAGATGATCCCTCACTGAAAGCATCCATCAAACCAAACCATTGTGCCAGTCACCGCACAGATCTGAGCAGCCAGACGAAGCACTTATTGTAAAATATCTGCCGCTACGATCCCACCAATCATAACCGCCGCCTGCAGTCCACTCATCTGGAGTGATTCACAGCCGATCACCGTGACTCAGCGCGTTCAGTCACCTGTGATAACTGTAACCAGGCAACGAGCTGTGGAGAGCGGGTCGTCTCCTCACCGCAGACGCCGTCGCATCCTGTTAATTATTCCTCTTCTGTGTCAACATGGCCGTAAAGCAGAGGCCCTTACAGGCCATTAACTTGTAGTGGTGCTTTTACAACTCGGCAGCGAAGTGAAAACTTGTTTCGGCCCAACGCTGCCCACGAGGGCCGTTTTTCACCACGAGTTGTGCAAATTACTGGCAGGGTTTGAGCATGAGTGGAAGAGGAGAGGACTTTTGAGCCAGCGGGGTGAGCACGCCGTCTTATCAGCAACAGATTAGACAGGAATTAGACTCCAACTTACTTTTTTTTTAAATATTTTTATGAGGTCTCAGCTAAATTAAACTCTGATAATAAGAGCAGACTTTTCCACACTCATGAATAAAGTTCAGGCAGACGGAGAAACTGCATTTAGACGCGTTCTTTGGCTCAAGTTAGCAAGTGACTCGCCTGGTTTGGATAAACATGTTTTGCGTAAATAAAGTAGGTGTGGTGATTTTTTTTTTTTTTTTAATTCAAGGAAGATTTTGTGGTAAAAAAGTCAAGCTTTTCCCTTATACCTCAACTTAAAGCAAGCTGATGTCCCCCATCTCTGAGGGATTTGAATAGTGAATGTTTGTAATTTTTAGGATGAGTGTTTTTCTGTACAAGGGCTGAACAGGGAATGCGAGTAAACCTTAGTGTTTTTGGTGAAACACATTCAAGTGGGTAGGAGTTACACTGTGGAGAAGTAGATGTTGTTTTGGCTTGTCCAAGCAAAAAAGGCAACGCAGTGACGGACGCTGGTGATTGGACGGAACTATCCACCACCAGATGCATTGGTGGAGCCAGGGGCGGGCCAATGGTGGCCTGGGCCCCCATTGATTAATGTTTTGCCACCCCAATCATTTAATGAAAACATACAATGTTTGGCCAAAAAAAAAAAAAAAAAGTTGTTACTAAAAAAAAAAAAGGGGTCACACACTAATATTTCATTGGACCGCCTTTAGCTTTGATGACATCATGCATTCACTGTGTCATCGTTTCGATAAGCTTCTGCAATGTCACAAGGTCTATTTCCATCCAGTGCTGCATTAATTTTTCACAAAGATCTTGCATTGATGACGAGGCACTAGGCATGATGGGTGCATCACTTCACCTGCCTCTCTACTTACCCTGATGCGCCCATCTCTCTGGAACAGGGTCAATCTGGACTCATCAGACCACATGACCTTCTTCCATTGCTCCAGAGTCCGATCTTTATGCTCCCTAGCAAATTGAAGCCTTT
>JARVLU010001586.1:31276825-31289594 GCA_031762415.1 Simpsonichthys santanae
TCACTCCCAAATCTGCTTCTTTGAATTGAAAAAGCTCCTCGGATGAGGATCGAAACGTTTTCATGCTATAAATAAAGCCCAGTTGTTTCTGTATTGAACCTTTTTTTGACAAGAAATACACTAAACACTTAATAGTGCAAAAACAATCTTCAGTATGCTTTTAAAATTAAAACTTTAATGATAATGCACTTGTGAAAGTGTTACATGATTGTTCTTACCCACAGTGGAGAAACGAACTGCAATGGGTGTCGTCTTGCCGACATGTTCAAACACTTTAGCCCTGCAGTAGCGAGTGATGTCATGAGTGACCTCAAAGTAGCCAAAGGCCCCTGCAAAAACAACAACACTTTTATAATAGGTTTGCTTTTTTTTTCTCCTGGGTTAGTGAGTTACTGAGCACAGGGGACGATGCAGCACTAGAGAAAGGGTTAAATCTTAACCTTTAAAACCAAAACACAAAGATTAGAATTGATCTTCAGCTCTTTCACACCCGAGCAGGATCCTCATTTTCTGTTTGTCCGTTTTTTGTGTGCATTTCCTCAAGGAGTTACCATCAGCTCCAACTGATCCAGAGCATCTACAAACGCCAGCACAGACGCAGTGAAAATTGACAAATAAGGCTGACTGGTTTGAAAACGTCAAATTATTGAGTGAAAGCTCGTTTTGAAGAACGGTTATCTTCTGCTGAGCTCAGACAAAACAGCAGCTTACCATAAGTGAGCTGCAGAGAACTGGAGCTCCGCTGCAGCAGCCAGTGCTGCTACTGACACACAATGCTGATCAAGTTCAAGTGTATCGTAATTTCCATCATGTGGTACATGAGGTGGAATGAAATTAGGTACTCAAGATCCCAGTTACACCAAAAATATAAAGTACTGTATATAAAAAGACTGTAAATAAGATAAGATGTACCCTAATCAAACGTCAAATGTACGCTAAATATCGGATATATGCTCAACACTAATCATCAACTTTATTTATAAAGCACTTTAACACCAGCCACAGCTGAAACAAAGTGCTGAACATCAGCAATAAATAATGTAAAACAATAAAGTTTAACAGCAGCCCGAACACGAGTCTGTGGTGAGCAGGGGCACGAATCAATACAGCAGCATGGATAATCAGCAGCATGGATAATCAGCAGCATGAGATAATCAGCAGCATGGATAATCAACAGCATGGATAATCAGCAGCATGAGATATCAGCAGCATGGATAATCAGCAGCATGGATAATCAGCAGCATGAGATAATCAGCAGCAGAGATAAGTCACATATCATCAATTAAAGTGACATTGCACATTGCAGTGATTTTTCTTTTTCTTACAGTGATTATCCTGGTTAGGTATTTTTTATAATGCTGATAAATATAAAAATGACAGTGACTACTGTCCAACACTGACCAGCTCCTTTGGCGTGCACCACCCTCTCTGGGATTCGTTCGCGGTCGAAGTGGGCCATCTCATCGGTGAAGACCACATCTTGGACAAGCAGGGGTCCTCTTGGTCCAGCGGTGAGCAGGTTCAGCTTGTCTCCAATGGGATTACCACCTCCTGTGGTCAGAACATCAGGTTTCTGGAACAGAGAAACATTAGGCCATAAACAAACAAACAAACAATTAGGAAGGAAGCAGCTTATGTTTTTAAATTCAGATTAGCATAAAAACTGGTTTAACAATTGTTAAAGACAATGCAAGCACAAATGAACTGTATCCAGATACAGTTCATGAAGTTAGTAATTTTAACAATGGTTCTTTCTGTTTAAATAATAAAAACACCAAAAACCAACATTTAACAAGAAAGTGGGACTTTCGGTCACTAGTTGATGCTCCAGTTAAGTTCAGCCACGTTTTTATACACAATGGCCCATTTTTTATCATTAACTGCTCACACGGAACATTTCCAGCTCTGTTTTGTCATTTTATAACTTTTATAGTTTACAACAAACGGCCCGTGGTGAAACAGCTAACTAGCTAGCTAGCTTGTTAGCAACTTGTTTGCGTTAACGGCGACAAAGTGATTACAAAACAAATAATAATTACGGTAAACAACTTGGATAAGGTTATGTGCACGCCCTAAATAAATAAATAAATAAATGAATAAATCTGTCAGCAGTGACTATTTGGTTCACAAAACCAAAGCAGGTTTCCCTGTTCTTACCCCTGAACGACCTCTCACCCAAATCTGATTCCGATACGCTGCGTCGTACGATCACTTGATGAAATGCTGCTTTTATACCAACCTGAGAGCCTCTGCTCTCCTTCCATGTCTTCATCTGGTCAGTACTTTTATCTCTGTCCTCAGCCATCTTCAGACTGTCGACGTCGAAGCACGTTCAAGCCAAATACTGCCCAAGTGGTGTTGTGGAGAAATGTGTTATCAAAACCAAAATCCTCCTTCTTCCTGGACTTTGTTCGAGTTTGCTCCGCCCCTCAGGCGCCCCTCTTTTCTGATTGGCTGATAGAAGTGAACTGACCTACATGTTTCTATCTTGTACTTTGTTCCCTTGTTGTTTTTTCATTCAATTAATAAGCTTCTAGCTTGATTACATATAGTTATTAGCTTCTAACAGAAGCTAATAAGTACCCTGATGCATGCTCAATAATCCAGGTAGAAAAATCTAAAAAAAAAAAAGCTAAGTCTGGTCCTCTGAATCTAAAAAAGCTTCTAATTAGCCAATGTACTTGGTTGGAATAAAGCTACATGACCTTAGCATAGCTCAAGTCGAGCATTAACAGTTGGGAGAGTTGATTTAGACTTTTCAACATCTGGCAAAAATACATTTAGTGTTTTTGTCCTATAAAATACACTGCCTGGCCAAAAAAAAAAGTTGCCAAGAGGTCACACACTAATAGCTTTGAGTATAGCGTGCATTTGCGGTGGCATTGTTTTGACAAGCTTCTGCAATGTCACATTTCCATCCAGTGTTGTATTAATTTTTCACCAATACCTTGCATTGATAACTAGGTATGATGGGTGCATCATTTCACCTGCTTCTTTTCTTACCTTGATGTGCCCATCACTCTGGAACAGGGTCAATCTGGACCCATCAGACCACATGACCTTCTTCCATTGCTCCACAGTCCAATCTTTATGCTCCCTAGCAAATTGAAGCTTTTTTTTCCAGTTAGCCTCACTGGTTAGTGGTTTTCTTAAGGCTACACAGCTGTTCAGTCCCAGTCCCTTGAGTTCCCTTCACATTGTGCACATGGAAATGCTCTTACTTTCACTATTAAACATAGTCCTGAGTGCTACTGTTGTTTTTAATCCATTTGATTTCATCAAACGTTTAAGTGATCGCCGATCACTATAATTCAAGATTTTTTTCCGGCCACATTTTATCCTCTAAGACAATGGGTCCCCACTATCCTTTCAGTTTTTAATTTTTTTGATCATATTGATTTGTTTTATAGAAGAAAAAAAAAAAGGAGCTAAACTTAGGTTCAATAACTGTATTCAAAAATAGGCGCAGTTTGCTACATGCATTTAATATACAATATTATATAATTTGCAAAAATAATCACACATGCAATTTTTCCAGTAAATTTGTCAGAAGACCCTTTGAGTTAATTATTTAAAAAACGTTTTGCATACATGCCAGGACTAGTTAAGCCAAAACAATGTTTTGAGCATTTTCAACATGAACCAACACTTTATATATAATTTATAGATAAACGCTTGACTAATATTGCATTAATATTTTAATAAATTTACTATTCTTTACTTATTTATGCCAACCCAACATTTATTCTTAAAAACTTGTATAAGGAAGGTTTCAGATTTGTTTCAATTAAAAAGCTCTTTTTATGTCAATTGGCAAAAAAGCATTATAGACCTCACATGAACTTAATCTAAGGATTAATACTAATCCCATAATAAGTCCCGCCTTTTTCATACAATCTAATATTTCAGATAAATGAGGTTGAATCCATCATCTGATGAGTGGGAAAATGGCACATCGTAATTATCCGCCAACATTAACGATGCCTCTACGATTCTGTGCAAGTACAAAACCAAAGTATAAAAGATGATTGAATGTAATTTATAGGAAATAGTTCTAATAGAATGGGTTTTTAAAAAAAGCCCAAAAGATCTGTTATGACCTTGCGGATATTGCACGCATTAAATTCCCCCCAAACTTCAGACTTATCAGATTTATCTAGGTATGCATCAAAGACTGCGCTGCAGACATTAGCTGGGTGTCACAATGATCTACACGTTTAGGAAGCGGACGCTCTGAGTGCCACATTCACACCAAACTACAAAAGAATCCATCTCTCCCCAGGCAACAGAATGAATAAATCTTTGAAGGTTTTAAAAAAAGGGAAATAAGTACGGAAAATAGGGAAGGAAACTGTAAGATAGCAGTCATTTGGGCTGAGGCTGAGACGACTAAGTTGAACAATGAATTGAAACGTGGCTACAATCTACTTCTGAAGCCTGTGGAGAAAGTAAGGGTTTGACTGATTCTTATTTCCAGAGCAGATGGATAAATCATGCTGAACCTGAACTATTGGGGGAAAGGCAAGAAATGAAGGGAAGGCAACACTGGGAGGGATATAATAAAAAAAAAAAAAAAGGAAATCAGATTGGAGCAGCCTAATTTCTGGGGCAGACGTGATCACGGTCCAGCTCATACGGCTCCCTCTTGATGACTTCTGGGTGACGGATGAATCTCCACTTGTAATGGTTCCCATTCTCAGAGAGCTGTGTAATAGTTCCAACTGCAGTACGAGCAGCATCTGATAAATCACAATATAAGTCAAATTAGGATCCATTATCATCAAGAGGCAGGGGGTCCTTTTACCTCTGTTTCAGGGCAGTAGGGGAGGTAAACGAGACTAGAAGCATCTTGTGACAGAAGGCAATTTTGAGAGAAAAAGATGGAGTATCAGCTGTGTGATTGCATGGTAATTTGTGTCCTAGATGCCAGGGATTTCTGCTCAGACAGAAAATGAAATTTGGCAATGCCAAAATGCTATTAGGAGTCCATTTTAACGTGCCCCAGAACCATATCACCACGCTCTTACACTTTTTTTTGGCATTTAGGGTTTTGTATAAAGCACCCAGTATGCAATGATTAGTCATTTCTAAACACGATTAGCATGCTTCCAGGCTATGCTCACTAATTTTTTTAAGACATGCAAATAAACTCATATTTTGTTACCAACTCATGTCATGAAACTCAACTTGTGAAAAAAAAAAATTATTTGTTTTTCCAAGATATTGCTCTTGGGAATGAAGCTAAAGTGCAGCATTGGTTCAGCAAGCATTCATTAAGAAGTGGGACTCCACACAACAGACTCATGAAATATTCAATACACAGCAGCTTTTAGAGGACGTGCTTTCCAGACCACCAAAACAAATGAGATTTTGTGAAGAAAAAAAAAAAATCTATTTTGTAAGCTCTCAAAGCTCCCCCCACATTTTTCTTTAAAAATAAGGTTAAGGGGGAAAAATAGTGGTTTCACTTTTTAAAACAAATCTTCGAGGCTTTGTCTTACAGCAGAAACCTTGAGCTTTTAGTACACGGCAAAGAAAATCAGGTATTCAATTTATTTTTTTGTTTACGACTTAAAAGCAAAACCCACGTACAAAAAAAAAAAAAAAAAAAGAGTAATTTTGCCTTTGATATAGTGAGACATGAATTACAATCCTCAGAGTTCAGTTTAAGTGTCAAACGAGTCTGAAAGCAAAAACGCTCCACATTCGTTTTTCAACGAGATGAAGAACCTTTGAATGGGAGTCGTTCAGTCCTTTGTATCTCAGAGGACGATTACGAGCCAACGTTCTGTTCCCGTCTTCAACAAATCACAAAACAAACTGAAACGTATCAAAGAAGTTATAAATGTGAAAGATGCTCCACTGACCCGTGCTTGAAGTCCAGCTTTACTTTTAGGCATCAATAGTTTTTAACCCCCATAAAATAAATGAATCTATGATCATCTATAATGTGGTTGAAGATGTTTTGCTTTCTAGTGAGATAAAGAAAATAATTAAATTAAAAACTGAACTGAGTAAATGCAAAGATTAAAACTCAACACTCACAGGAAACTCTCTGGATGTGAAGCAAAACATCTTCAGTTACAGAACAGAAATCTGGTTGGTTCTGGATGGATGATGAGATAATGGGGTGGCTGTGGCTGAGTGGTTAGAGCAGTTGTCCTCCAGTGCAAGAGTTGGGGGTTCAGTTCCACTAGCAGTCACATGCCGAAGTGTCCCTAGGCAAGACACTCCCTCATTGCCTCCGATGTGTGTCCCATCAGTGTATGAATGTGATAAAGCACTGATAATAGATATACCATAATTTAAAGTTGTGGTTTATTGCATAACTTACATGCCCTGCAACTTATTTATAGATTTTCCCCATATTTATAAATCAATTTTTGTCTGAGATATGACCTTTTTCATTCATTCTGACTGAAAATATTGAACACTACCGTTTTCAGCTGCTAGATGGCACTCACGTTGTATGGCATGCCGTTGTGTCAAAAGTGGCTATTAATGACACAATCAGCTTGCCATAGATTGCCACGTTTGTCCAGCTCGCCTGCAGCAACCGTCAACTCAGCTTCGTTTCGCTGCGCTGCCCCGGCGAAATGCAGCTAATTTGACCAATGAAGTGCATTTTTTTAAGTATAAGTTCAACTGAGACACACCTTTGTTATAATTTCGAGCAAACAAATAATTGCTTTTAAGTGTTAATCTTGTTAAATTCTTGTTAAAGCCCTTCCACGAACGCTTCCGTGGCTGCCATTTGACAGCCAATAGATTTTTGGCACAACACCGGCCCACACTTCTGGGTTTGTCAGCGGTGATGCATAATAGATGTGACTTATAGGGCGGTGCAACATGTACGGTGGAAAATACGGTAGTAGAGTGCTGTATGAATGGGTAAATGAGGGTAAAGATTGTGTTGTAAAGCATTTTGAGTATCTGGATAAGATAGAAAGGTGCTATATAAGTGTAGTCCATTGACCATGATGGATGGATGGCTGATTGGGTGATTGATTGATTTTGGATTTGCCATGTTGCCAGGATTACTTCGAATTTACACCATATTTAAAATTGAGCTGTTCTGTGAGGTTTAAGCTGCAATGGCTTTTTAATCTCTACATGAATGGGTACATTAAGCATCTTCTTATTTCATTGCTGTGTGTATTTGTCACATTTGAATGGTTAACACTAAAAATGCATTAATGTCCACTTGTGACGGATCAGAACAGAACGTTGTTGGAAGAAGACTGCGGTGAACCGAGGAAACGCTGAACCAGGTTCAACATTGCTGCAGGTAAAATTTGGATCGTTGTCCATCTCTGCCCCATAAAACATTTCTCGAAGGAACGCATTTTGTCGCTGTCTTGCATTTGTCCAACCCGAGCTCGGCGTACGTGACAGAGATGACTTATCTACTACCACACCATTTTTTAGGCCAACATCTGTAGAAGTGATTGAGCTACAGATATTTTTGTGTTTGTTAAAGTCAGTTAGCTGTGGTAGCCATCTTGAATTAGGTTGACTAATGATTACTTCCTGGGAGTTTAATTGAAACCCATACAGTGGTTCATGAGATATTTTGCTAACAACCAAGGACAGCTGACAGTAATAGGCAAAGGCAACGTTTTCGGATCTGATCTCATGATCATTTGACCCTCTGAGAGTGTGTTAGGGATGACTCTCAGCTACTACCATACCTCATTTTAGCTCAATACTGTTAACATCTAAGGAAGTACAGTAGTCCCTCATTTATTGCGGGGGATCTACACCCTGAAGCCCCACGATAAGTGACAAACCACCAAGTAGGAGTAGTAGTTCAAGTAGTAGTAGTTTATTTTTGTATTTAAATTTAAATATAAATATATATTTGTAGATATATTATAAAGGTGTTTTAAAACCTTCCCACACTCTTGCAATATTCTAAACAATGTTTCTAAACTCTAAATCCTCTAAAAGAGCAAGAATGTCATAATTTCAGCTCCCTGCCTCAGCTGCACTCAGCCACTTGCAAGCGCTCTCGGCCACGCCTACTTTGCACGTTCTGCCCGGAGATCAGCTGATCAGCAGCAGCAGGAAGTTTATCCTGCAGTAAGGGCTGCACAGGGGTGCAGGAGGTGTTAAATACTTTAAAATAATTTATTTAAAATAAAATAAAAAAATCCATGCAGATCATATGGCTCATCCATCAATCAGCCATTATGTGTAGTGTCCACTCTTATTTTGAAAAACCACGGTAGAACGAGTCCGTGATAAACGCGCCACGAAGTAGCGAGGGACAGCTGTATTTTCAAAGGGGCTCCAAAATCTGATACTGGATTTGTTTTAGAGTTTTCCTTCATTGCATTTAATTATTTCACAAATTTTTATTTATATTTATCTGTGATTAATAAAAGTGCCTCAAACAGAAACACCACTGACCTTCTGCTTTTACATTGGTAAAATAATAAACAATCGTGTGATTTCAAGTAAAATATTCACAGCCTGGGGTGGGGTTTATGTAGCATTTCTCTGGTGAACTCAACAAACAAAGAATTCTTTAGCTGCATTTTTTTTTTAATTTTTTTTTAAATATGTTAAAATTTCCCTCAACTGGACATAAAATGACACATTTCCTTCTGATCACCTTCTGCTGCTACTTTCTAAGAATAGGAATAAAGTTTTTTTTTTTTTCTCATCTACACCTAAGCGTCAAGGAGAAAAATAAAACAAAGATTTTCCGACTGTCTGGTCCCACCCAGGCGACTGCCTCTGCAGAAACAGCTTCCTGTCAAAGCAGGCAGCAGAAGCTGCAGCCGTCCCTGTGGACGGAGGCCTGACGGCACCGTCAGTCCTCCTGGAAGGGCTGACAGGGTGAACGCACTGAGGCTCTGCATGTTTTAATGCAACAGGGCTGCATTTGTCTGCTTTTGTCTCATGCCAAATACTCACACCCATGGTGCTGCTTAAACTGGACGAAAATATTAAACAAATTAGGAGGCGGCAAGAAAATTTAGCATGTAATTTACAAGAAACAACATTTTCTGTGTCACTTCTATTTTTTTTTACACACAGGTTTTATTTATTAAATTAAAGTTATCTAGAAAAATAGACAATATAATCAGTGTAAATAATTATCTGATGGGTTTGATGCGACTCATTGAATATGTTACTGATTAATAAAACACAAAAATAAATCACAGTTTTATGTTTTAATGAGGCTGCCACTTAGCATGAAGTGTAAAAATGTAAAACAAATATAAAACAAAGCAATTTATTTGATCCAAACTGCAGAAAATAAGAATATATATATATTTTTAAGGCCCACATGGATCCTCTTCTCTACCTGATGCAACAAAGAGTCACACATGAAGCGCACGTGAGTGCATCGCATCAAAGAGCATCCGTGGCAAACTCAAAGGGGTGTCACGGTTTCTACCAGACACCCGTCACACCGCTCTCCACGGTTCAGCTCCCTCTGGGGAGGGCTGCTTCCTGTCTGGAGGAGGCTGTCAAGATCCCGAGGTGGGATTCTGAAGACACCGACGAGGAAGATGAGTGAGGCTGAGGGTGGCAGACAAAGGAGCAGGAATGAGATGGGGGTGCGACGCAGAGCAGGTGTGGAGGAAGGCGAGACAAAGGCAGGCGGCGTAAAAGGTGAAGGAACGAAGGTTTAAAATAATATCTGTTCATGTCTGCATCCTGCTTTAAATGTAGAATTTACAATATTCAAGTTTCCTGAAAATGCAAAACAAAACAAAAGGAACAAGATTTTAAGGCCTCGGAAGAAAAACTGATCCACTATCTTTCACGACAGAGTCATTAAATCCACATCTTGTGGGATGTGTTGAGGATGACGCTCAGCAACTACCAGCGCCAACATCTGTAGAACATCTGTAAGACTGCAACATCCAAGAAGCATTTCAACCACCCACACGTACAAGTAGGTGAAGCGCTCTGAAGAGGTTGTCAAGCTGTTTGGATTCTGGGCTGAACATTTCATCATTTCTAATTCAGGCAGCAGGGAAGGCTGAAGCTGGAGAGGTTAAGGGAGACGGGAGCGAGTCAAAGATTGGATTAAAGGGTCACCCAAGGATTGAAAAAACATTTAAAGATAAGAGTAGAAATTTCAGCGAGACGCTTCAAAAGAGACTTCAAAGAGACCAGAAGGGACGGAGGAGTTGAAGGGGGTGTGTGGGAAAGTTTGGTGCAAAGACAAACAACGACGTCCACATTAAGCCGGACTCATCTAAAAACTTCTGAGCTCCAAACCCAGTTTTGCGTGCGCCACGTGCAGCACATGCACACTCTGCACCGTGAAGACAGTGGTCTGAAACAGAAAGACGGAGGGAAAAAAAGGGAGCGGTCTACATCCTGGCACGAAGTGAATTCATCTCTGGAGATCCTGCAGCCAGCTGCTGACACAGGCTGGTTTTACAGCGAGCCAGGGGACCATAAATAAGGCATTGTGGGTACGTCTGGGGAGGGAGGGGCTGCCTGGCTTAAGTGTGCCCCTTTAAGAGACGCCGCCGCCATTAGCGGAGTGCTCAGACAGTTTGAAGACCTGGACCGGTGTGAGTTTGAGCTGACGGTGACCTCACCAGGACGTTGGAGCATCTGAAGACCAAAGGAGGACCCTCCCGTCTCAGCGTGACGACTCCCTCTCATCCCAACGGTTTTTGCTGTTAATCTTATTGTAAGAGCGGCCGTATAATGGCGCCTAATGGTGGCCATCTCATCCGGGAACAAAGCTCTTCAATCACTTGTAATAAATTTTACATTGTATTGCTCAGGCAGGGGATGTTGAATTGATTGTGCATATTAAAGCACTTTATCCTTCATTTATTTGCCTCCGCTTCGACATTTCCATTTCTGCTGGAGTCCCACAAACGAGAGTGGAAATATAACGCGTTCTCCATTCCCCTGTCATCAATTCTTTTTTCATCCCATAAGCTCTTCATATTAAGTCGTCTCAAAATAAAAAAGACACACAAAAAAAAAAAAAAAAAAAAACAGGATGGAAATGGTTGCTAATGTAAATGATCAAGCATTTTCCTCAAATGCAATGATACAAATAAACTCTGATGAACACAAATATTTAACGTTGAAAGAATCATTTGTATTTCTGCACTTTAGATGCGTAAGTACATCTGCATATTTTATGCTGCACTCATATTTATTCTAAAATAGTAATGAAACAGCTGGAAGATTCATTTGTAACATTACATATTCCCTGAAATGCTCATTGTGATGTGTTGGATTAGGCTCCGCCCACCAGTCAGTATTAGTTTCAGTTATAAAACATTTAAATGATGCCTTTGAGTTTAAACTCGGGTGTAGAGCAGGACAAGATGAAAATGTTTCAGATGTTATCTAGAGACAACAATCTCTAAAATATCCTTAAAAGTACGTCTTTTTTTTTTAACGTCACATTTGGTCCATTTTCTGTGGTTGGTTTTGTTGTAAAGTAAATGCATGTTCTCACATTATGCACTCTTCTTGCAGAACAAAACAAGAACATAAACATTTATTATGAAAGGATTCAAGCAGGGAACTGGAAAATTAACTTCTAGGGATTTTGTGGCTTGCAGCTAGAAAAATATATTTTTGTTTCCATCCGATGAAAACAAAAAGTTTTCAAAATAAAAGCACGACAGAGACTACATACTATTTTGTACTTGTTTCTACGTTCATAGGAACATCCATTCAAACACGGTGCATATTTGTTGGTTCCATGAAGTCCATTACAGAAACGGTTGTGCAGACAGGTCGGTTCATCTTTGGACGATGATGATTTGGGGTTGGATCGGGAAAGTTTTCCACAAAGAGCAATCACTAAAAACTGTCATTCATTAGAAGAAAGTTTTGTGCATTTCTCCTTAAATAACTCACTTATTCTCTGCACTTCCTCGAACTGCTCGGCTCCGCCCTTTTGTTCCTCCCAGGTGAGACAACCTGCTGTAAAATGCAAACATGACGCTCGGGTGTGCAGGAGCTGGTCTGCCTGCAGGACAACTAAAAACTACCCACTACAGCAGCTACGACACATAAACACCACGTTTCATTACCTTCCTCTGTGAGAGTGCGTTCGCTGGGGGTTCAAGGTCCACGGAGCATAAAAATCCACAGAAATCGACAGGACACAAGTGTTAGTTAATTCCAGCGTGTTTTTTTTTTTTTTTTTTTTTTTTTTCCAAGTGTCATAAATTATCTCTGAAATTAGCTTGGGGGACATGGCAGAGGGAGTGTGAGGATTAGTGGTAAGGAAGGCACATTTTCAGCCAAATCTACTGTATTTGGGAGGATTAGCTCACTTAATCAGGATGTAATACATATGGCATTAAATGTTAAAATATGGAAAGACCTGCTAAAAACGAATAAGCTGTTTTTATGGAGGATTACTTGTCACTTCATGATATAATGTGGACTGAAATAAAAGAACTATAATGAGAACAGGAGAGGAAGGAGAGGGTAAACAAACTCTTTCACATATTTAGATTTAAACAAATGAGCATGTCAGTGATTTTCTCCATATGGAAAAATATGCATTAATTATTACTCTGAATTTTATTTTGTTTTTAACATTTTAAACTTTACTATTTGGGAATAAAGTTATAATGGGTGCAGAATGAGTGTTAGGCTATAGAGTGAAGATGACATGGTGTCACTGTGATGATTTATTTTCTTAAAAATCCAAAGAAATTACATTTTATATGAAACAAGATTTTTACCGTATTTTCTAGCCTATAAGTCGCAGTTTTTTTTTTTTTTTTTTTTTTTTTTTTTTAAAAAATTTCAA
>JARVLU010001586.1:31462363-31472582 GCA_031762415.1 Simpsonichthys santanae
ACACACACACACACACACACACACACACACACACACACACACACACACACACACACACACACACACACACAGAAAGTGAAAGTGTGACATCCAAACAGCAGGCCGTCTCTCCCTCAGGAAGCACAGGATGTGATCTGAGAAATAGGTGTTGATTGGTTGGTGTTGGTGTGTTAATAATGCCTGGAAAACTAAAAATAACAATACAGCTGCGTATTGAATCACTTGATTCAGCCTGTGTGGTTATTCTCTGACAACCTCTGTTCTCTGAACTATTTGTTTAACAAGAATACAGCTTATGGCACACTATATGCCCGTAAACAAACTATTCTACAGATATCTAAAGCAATGGCCCGGACAAGAAAGGAACTTGAATATGGTTTGACCTTTATTTGTGACCTTGACCGTACAGCTGTGGTGATGAAAAGGACAAGTGGAATGCTGTCTAGTGGTGGCACTAATGTGGATCAGGTTTCGTTAAATTGTCTTGAACGGATCAAATGTTATGGCACGGACAAGAAAAGACTTTGCATATAGATTTGACCTTGATGTATGACCTTGACCTTGGAGCTAGTGTGATGGAATATGTAAACAACACTCTGTCTAGTGATAATGCAGATGTGTAGGACATTTCAATAAATTTGCTTGGCAGCATCAGAAGTTCTGCAGAACAGGAGAAAGTTTAAGGACGTACATGGATGGAGACTACACCATTTGACATCTGCCTTCCATGGACGAATACTAGGGATGACCGATATTGTCGGTGTCGGCCGATATTAGCGTTAAAGTTAAATATCGGACATCGGCCCTTCCATCAAATTAATCACCGATATAAAAGACGGTGTTTTTGTATGACAACCAGTGACAAGGATGCATGCAGCGCCAGCACAACGTGATGACGACACGCGCTCATCGCAGGTGATTAATGCTAATAACTAATATTTAACACTTTTCATTTGATATAAGTTAAAAGTGCTATGCATATCATATGGCTGTTACTGAATATGTCACCAGCTCTTACAGCTGTTACTAAATTTTTGTAGCAAATAAGCCTAAAAAAGAGAGATATGTTCTGACAAAATAAAAAAAAAAGTTCAATATAGAAACAACTGGACTTTTTTTGTAACAGAAGACGTTTCGCTCTGTTCTGACTAAGGAAAATATAGTTAAAATATAGGTATTGGTTATCAGCCAAATAAGTTTTAATATATCAGCATATCGGCCAAAAATCCAATATCGTGCATCCATAACAAATACGATAAAATAATAATTTCAACACCTAATTTCAAAGAGACAAGCATAAAGCAATTTATTGTTAAATCCTTCAAAGCTTTTAATAAGTTTCAATTTCAAAATATTAATCATTCAGACTTGCTGCGATTGTGCAATCCACCAACATTTAATTTAAAAAGAACTTATCAAAACGCACGTTTAGTCTGTGTCCAACCCAACGCTGCAGTGATTTACACGTTTACAATGTAAGATGAATGGATGGGTGTTCATACACTGGATGTGCTCGAGTCCAAAACACTCAGCTCAACTTACATCCACCTTCTGGCTCAGTCTCTCCTCCAAAATCAGAAAAAAGAATCAAACGGTAATTTAAAAATAAATGACAACAGAAAGTTTGAGCCAGTCCACTTCACTCGCAGCTCATAAATCATCATGGTAACGCCGGTTCGCTCCAACAGAACGCTGGCAGCCAGGCTGGGGAGAGGTAAGCAGGGGTTTCTCACAGGAGGAATTAATCCTGAGAGATTTGTGCTGGAGGGACGGAGCTGGGATCAGAAGGACCGCGGCTCCCACCACACCAGCAACAGCTCCGTTTTATTTCATCACAAGTCCCAGAGCTCCAGAAAAGACACTTACCGTCCAATCTTTTGATGCTAAATCTACAGCCTGCTTCATGTATTCCCACTTCATATTTAAACACGTCATCTCTTTACACTCCTACACAGAACTGTTTCACTGACAGACGGCACTTTCCTTTACACTCAACATGGAGTTGTTTACAAGATTCATTCAATTTTAACTGTATGAAGCAAGAAAAGTAGATAGAACGTGAAAAAGGGGACACATTTATGAGGTGAAGGAATATTTTCTCTGCCATGAACTCTTTAAATCACAAAGCATGAAGGAAATGAGACCATAAATTAAAAGAAAAGATAAAAACTAAACATTTAAAGTGGACCAGATGTAAGGATAATTTTCTTGTCTATGTATTAGTTGTTATTTTACATGACAGTATTTGTTTAGGCATTTAAATTCATTAAAGTAGAAGAAACTTAACCCAACACAGGTGTCTTTAATTTTAAGGCAACTTCTTCAAATCAATGTTTTATTCTATCCAATAAAACAGTTTATCTGATAAATGGCAACATTTTGAATCTACAAACTCCAAATGTGACCCCTGCAAATCGAAAAAGCTCCAAAACGGAGAGGCTCGTGAATCGAGTAACTTTTCCATTTTCACTGCTTCATTTGAAGGCTCAGACAAAGTTAAAGATTTACACTTGGTCATGTTTTTGATACTTGAAAAACAAATCTCAGTGATCTCAATAACCAACTGGGTGACACCATAAAAACTGTGTTTGTGGAGGATTTGTAGGGAAAAACATGATAAAATAATACAACTTGACACAGAAGTGTCAACTTTCTCAAGTTGGGCAATTATTTTAGAACATCACACTAACTAATACCTATATAATTTCCATCCAAATATGAACACATTAATATTAATATGACCACATTTGTTATATCTAAGAGTCATTCTGTGTCCAATCACCCTACCATCATAGATTTTGATGAAGGTTGGTATACAGTTATTCCTCACCTATTGTGGGGGTTACGTTCCAGAGACCCCAGTGACAGGTGAAAATTCACAAAGTAGCAGCATCATATATGAACCCTTCCCACATTTCTACAAACCTTCCCCACTTTCTTAATAACCTTTTCCTGTAACGAATTTAGCGAAGGACCCAAAAATTCAACCAGACACCAAGCGTGTTCAATAAACTTTATTTTGAAAAGATGATGGGAGGCAGCACATGTTAGTGGAAACACACTGGAATTCCAGGGCATAGAAACTCAATCAGGATGAGGGGATCAGTCTGGAGCATGAGATAGTCACTGGACATTTACTTGCACAATGCTTTCAATGATTTGGTGCCGGACAGCGAACAGGGGAGCGCTTGAATGCTATGGCCGTCAGGTGAGAAGAATTATGCTGACCACAGTGGAACAGGGAGTGATGAACAGGCATGAATCATGTCATTATCACTCTCCTATAAACAATTCATATGCTCCAGCATTGGCTTCATATGCTCTAAAACACTCTGGTAATGGTGAAGATGATGATGACAATGAGATGAATGCACAGTACTGCACAGCATATACAGAACACACAATATAAAAACTATGCGATACAGTGAAGCCACAAGAAGTGAACCGCGATATAGCAAGGGACGACTGTCAATTGTGATCCCACAGCACAGTTTACTAAATCTTAGGTCATTGGGGGAAAAAGTGGCGTAGCTGCTGATCTTTAACCCCAATTATCTCAGGAACTACTGGATTATTTTAAGCAAACTTGGCATGATTGGAAATGAAATTTGACAAGCATCCTCAATGGCAGCATGGTGGTGCAACTGGTAGAGCTGCTGCCTCTCAGCGAGAAGTTTGCCGGTTCAAATCCCAGTCCGGGGGCCTTTCTGGGTGGAGTTCTCTCTGTGCATGTGTGGTATTCACCGGGTACTCCGGTTTCCTCCCACAGACCAAAAACATGCATGTTAGACTGACTGGTAACTCTAAATTATCCCTAGGTGAGAGTGAGAGAGTAATTGGTTGTTTGTCTCGTTTTTCTCTTTGTGACCCTGTGATGGACTTGCGACCTGTCCCGTGTGTACCCCACCCCTCGCACAGTAATTGTTGGACATGGGCACCGGAGAACCCCATGACCCATAATGGAAGAAGTGGGTAAAAGATAATGGATGGATGGAAGCATCCTAAATCTGCAATAGATTGATTTAAGACCTTGAAATTGACCTTGTGGACCTTCATGTGAACTGACACCTCCTTCTGAGGAGTGCACCAAAAAATACAAACTCATAAAGATGATTTCCATCCCTATACAGTATGTACAGAACTACAAGTACTGTATTACACAGTTGCTGGATAGGACCAATTTAGTGTGACCACGTTTAAAAACAATTGGCACTCAATTTGATGGAAACAAACTGGTTAAAATAACAAATTGTTAACAATAACAATATTCATGTGGGTACAAAACCAAATAAAATAATTGGCAGAACTTGTAAAAATCATTCTGCTTCATATTCAGTAGTCTCTACTTCTTTTCAGGAGGTATAACCATTGTTCACCCTGGCCTACACCCAGTATAATGGAGGAGAACCCCTCCTCTGACAAGCAGAACAGTTTGTTCAAAGTTCTAGTTCTATGCTAAAGAGTAAAATGGTAAAAATGAAGGATGTCAGCAAAATGAGGGAATTAGCCACAATAGTTTCAACAACACAGCTGTGTAATCTAAACTATCTTGCCCCGACGCTCCTTTTAGGTCAAGAAACTGCAGAGTGGAATGTTTTCCATGGTCATGAGCTTCAGGCAGTATGTTGAAAGTGTGAAGTCGCAACAAGCACTTTCCCAGAAATGACAACCTTTAAAAGCCTCATCAACAAGGTGTCGTGGCCAAAAACCACAAAGAGCAGGCAGGAGATGACCATTGCTGCTCTTGGGTCAGCACATTATGTAGGGAGTTCAGTTCCAGAAAGAGACGTGTAGCAATGGGGCGAACACAAGACAGAGCATTATATAACTATAATTATTAACAGATGGCTTCAGCAGAAAATGTTTCTTACAATTAAAACTAAACATATTTTATATTTTAAAAAATACATACATATAAGCAAAATCACAACCCAGCAAGATTCAAGATAGTCTAAAGCAACAGCATAAAAGGCTGTGACACAGTGACATATAGCATCAGTCTATGCCAAGGTATGAAAAAAAAGGCAAACATACTGGTGTAAGTCATAGAAGTTAGATGTAAGTTTTGAACAACTTACCAGCACGTTGCTATACCATGGTAAATGTTTTCGTAGGAGACTTAGATACAAGTTACAGGTGCGCAACAGATAAATTACGAATAAGTTTACACGTTATATTTAAGTTACCCATAAGTTGACATCCTTCTGAAACCAGCTGGGCAATTGTGTAGTGTACGAATAACTTATTTCTAACCTATAAGCAACATTCCTCTAACATATCTGTAACTATAGTGACAAATTCAATGTTTAGCTGTCAACCCTAGAACTTACTGAACATGTTTATAACTTACAGCTAGTGTATTTTTGGCAGGGTTTTGGGGTTCAGCTACATATAGGGTACAAATGATGGACAACTCATCACTCCTGCTGAATGCAGAGTGGGTGTGAAAGTGATGAGGATGAAGTTCGATTGGGTTGACCACGGCTCCTTGCTGAAGCTTCTTTGATCACACATTTGTGAGATTTCTACCGAGGCAGTTGAGCAATGCAAAACTGACTGACTGTGGAATGTAGAACGCAGAGAGCCAAACTTTTCATATCTGATGTCATGTGATCGTCACAATATGCTTCAACGCACTATGCATAATGTTGCACATAACTTCGGCATTGGTCAAAAATGCTGTCAAAAGATATGTATAAGTTGTTATGAATAAGTTGCTCATTATTAAATTGTATATTGGTTCAACTTGTTAGCAATACTGTATGTTTGTCTAAAAGAGGCTTACAGTTGACTTTTTTATTCCATCTTCATCGTATGCCATTTGTCTGCATAAGTTGTCTGAAACGTTATAGTGTGAAAGGCCTTTAGGGCGATAAAACAACCTCCTTGATGAGAGAACAAGACAATAACAGTTTTTTTGTTGGATTTATGCATAATCCGAAAAGGAAGGAGTGGGCAAAGATGACGGATGGAAGGATGAACGGACGGACACATTTATCAGGTTTCAGTTTTATATCCAGGTTTCAGATAATCAGAGGAAGGTTTTTATTTTGGTTTTTGGTCATTTGCATCAAAAGAACCAGTTTTGGTGAGCCACACAACCTAATATACTGTAATTGTAGAGATTCCAGTATTGTTTGTGTTCACATCACCTTTTTGCAGCTCTTGAGTGGCAGGGAGGTGTTCCCTTTTCTTCAGCTGTGGTTCATTCTTTTAATGAGTCACCTTGTTGTGTATAAGGACCAAGGCTGCCAGAGGACGGCGTCGACATTGTCTGCTTACGATCTTCCGTGAGAGGCCAGACGTCCAAGTGCAAATTAAGATATTGTGCATTTATCCTGTTTGCCTTGTGCTCCTCGCAGACGAGAATTCAGACTTACCTTCATCCTCCAGTTTGAGTTTGCCTTGGACCGTCACTCTAAAACCAATCCTCTTCATACGAACATGCAATAGGAAATATCTCATTTACCTCTTCAACCTGGTCCAACCTGCCACTCTCCTGCACCAACCTTTGAATCTCACCAACCATACTCATCTTCCTGGAACCTGGAATCTTACCCTCCTCTACAAACCTGAGCACCTACAACCAGAGTAAGCCTCCTCTGTTTAAAATACAAACCTTCCAGAAGATCCTCTGCCTTAAAAGAAAATCCCTAATTATCTCCATTCTGCTTCCACAGATACCGGTTTCCTCCCAAGTCAAATACTGTAAATTAATTTATTGTTAATTCCTTACTTCAGACTCTTGAGTCTTCCTGGGTTTCAGTCAATCACACTCTGAGAAATCAAACAATACAAATGTGGCAATAATGTGTTTTAGTGGCTTCTATCAACTTAAGTAAGCTGGACTGAATTATTAACGGGGAAACCCTAAAAAAATACTTGTTACAGAAGATGCTAAGGTTTATGGCAGAATAGCTGGCTGGATGGACAAGTTTTGTTTTTTCTCCAGTTTGATTCTATTTTACGGGAAATGTGAACCTCCAGTAAAATCTACAGTGAAACAACTGTTGACAGTTCATTTGATCAACCAGACTTTGTTTTTTTAAACAGCTGTTTCCAATGAAAAAGAGGCTCCAACCTGCCTGCTGCATCTAGAACAGTCGTTTTGACAGATTCACAAGTTTGAAGTGGAAAATAGCAGCCACACATTACTACAAATTTAATATGTTCCCACATATGTTGAAAGGTTTTCTTAAAGAGTTTCAGATAACGGATGCAGGCTATGTGGTTTGTAAAAATTCAAGACCTCTGAGATGACCCACAGGTCATTTATGGTGTTCAGACATAATACATGCAGGGAAAACGTCAAGGAGCTGCGACACTGCTACTTTTACAAAAACACGTCAGTCCCGAAGATTAAACAATAACAAAATCAAAACCGTCACATTTCCTTTTTCCCCTAAACTTTCACTCTTCATTCGTCACATTGTGTTAAGCATTCAGGTTTATTTCGTCTCATTTTTTAAAGTTATTACATTTGGGTATCCAGTTGGAAACGAGTTCTTGCCAATTTCTCTAACAGTCATCACAAATCACTCTAATGGATTCACACAGGCACATCTGTAGGTTTCAAAAAGATTAATTCAAGGCCTAATGATAGGGAGATTTCCAAGACCCTGCAGAAACAAAACTGAGCTTGCCAAACTATTACACAATTTCAATCCTAAAGGACTGTACAAAGGTTTTAGGCCATGCCTAATTTCATAATATGCAATTCGCTGCCAGGGTCACGTGCAAAGACTGGACAGAAGATGACCTTCAGAAAGCCTGAAGATATTGATCAAGACCAGTTTAAGGTTAAAAGAAAGTCTGGCAGCTTTGAAGCAAGAGAAAAAACATTTCCACACTTGGATACTTGTCATGTTATGTCCAGTGCCTAATTTGGTTTAAGATTACTGTATTTCAATTTCCTGTTTAAAGTGTTCTGTGAGCTATTGTGAAAAAAATGTTCATCTGAGCTCCAACTGGCAAATTGGCAGCAGTTGGGCGTGCGACAAATGTTGCTAAAGTTAGCTGTGGTTGGTAGACGAGCAGGGCAACCTCAAACTCCCACAGAGACCGTCAGAGAGTGAGCATAGGCAGAACAGACACACCGACCTCGAAGAGTTGAGGGGGAAAAAATACATTAAGAGGACGATGAAGGAGGAGGACAAGGATTAAATATTGGAGAATAAGACAAGACATTACACGGGGGTGAGTTTGTCATTTCTCAAAGTATGGAACGTTTCGTAAAAACATATCTTCCACAGTCTGACATAATCCACACAACTACTGTGGCCAAGAGAACGCTAATTGAGAACTACATTGTGACGAGGTTACAACAGTTTGACTCGGTATCAATTTCACTTTAATTTAAACCATTAAAAAAACACATGGAGGAAAGCTGGGCTGGCCTCATCCGAGGTCAAACTGAACAAATGAGAACAGCAATTAGAGCAGGAAGGGAGTCGGAGAGAGGAGCTAAAAGGAATTCAGTCTCCAGAAACACAGCAGTGCTGAGTTGGATCTGAAATATTTTGTTAGGCGTTTCTCTAATGTCACAACTGAGGTGCAACGGTTGGGAGGAGTCACTCAACGCTGAGTGCTTAAGACTAAAAAACCACAAAGCCGTGTGGCCAAGTGTTCAACATTTTCAAAAATCACAGCATTCACTGGTGCAGTGTTGGAGGAAAACACGGTACCACGTTACAATAAGACTCCCCTTATAGATGGCTAATAAATATTTTATAGATATGTCATTAATTATTCTATAAACACTTTAAGAATGGCTTATTACGTATTCATTAAGGCTGACTGAGAGACAAAACTGACCAGTTTCTTGCCCAATAGTAGTGAGCCAAATCTGTTCACCTATAGATTTCATCTAGAGATGTTATGTTAAACATTTCAGACTAAGTTACTACCTTGTAAGAGCAATAAGCATTTCTAAATCTAATATTTTAGGATATAATATTAGCTGTAGATACGGTACTTATAATGCAGCGATAAAGTACAATATTATACGTAGTCCTCGACTTAAGGCGCCCTTGACTTACGGTAACTCGGACTTAAGAACGGGTGTGCGGCGCAGCGTTAGCATACATTTTACATGTATTTCCTCGACTTACGGCAAAAAATCCGGACTTACGAATGGGTGCGGCGCCACGTGTAATGAGTTCTGACTTACAGCAAAATCGGGTTACGAATGGTTTGTAGGTACGGAACCCGTTCGTAAGTCGAGGACTACCTGTATATGCTAAATAAATAGGTTTACAAATGCTTATTGTGCTTACAAGGTAGCAACTTAGTCTGAAATGTTTAATATAACATTTAATAAAACAATGCTAGAGGAAATATACAGGTGGTAGATTTGGCTAATAGTGAGCTATTTGACAAGAAACTGGTCAGTTTAGTCTCTGTCACCCTTAATGCATAATAAACAATTATTGATTTATAAAGTGTTTATAGAGGAATTAATAAAATGTCTATAAACTATTTATTAGCCATATATAATGGTAGCCATACTGTAAAGCGGTACCAAAAACGCTCTTAATGATGTTTCCTCAAATGAACCACACTCACACACGGCAGGTGAAGATTTATCTTCGGCACATCTTTACTTGCATGGGCAGATATCAGAATAGTTCACATCAATATACATTAAATGCACACACACGAAGCCCGGTCACAATGATCCGCCAATGCTGTATTGTCCACTCACTTTTTATATCCTTATCAGCTTGACAAGGTTTCAGTGGGTGTCCTCGAGTCGAAGCCAGTTGTAGTCTCACATGGCACTCCTGGCCTTGACGGACGGGCATCTCTTCAGGATAAGAGAGTGCTTTGAGAGACAACTTGTTTGTTTGTTTTAAGGGAAAGAATGCTAGTAATAATAATACATCCATAACTCCATATCCTCTGACCAAAATCCTCTGGCATGTGGCTTGCACACAAATTATTTTGCTGCCCACCCGTAACTCTCACCACACCCACCTATACAGCCTCAGTGTTGGGGTATATTAGCACATGCTCTGACAATGTCTCCACAACAAAATATGTTAAACGCTACCCCAACAGGAAACCTTGGCTGAATGCAGAGGTTTACACGCTGCTGGCAGCTAGAAACACTGCCTTTAAGGCTGGGTGCTCAGATGAGCTGAGAAGGACAAGGTCAGAGCTGGTTGCTGGCATTAAAAGGGCCAAAGCCGCATATGCACAGAGGATCGAGGGTCAGTTC
>JARVLU010001586.1:31477616-31490144 GCA_031762415.1 Simpsonichthys santanae
CAGCGGCTCTACTCTGAGTCCCTCCTGGATGACCGAGCTTCTCACCCTATCTCTAAGGGAGAGTCCAGACACCCTGCAGAGAAAAATCATTTTGGCCGCCTGTATCCATGATCTTGTTCTTTCTGTGACAACCCAAAGCTCATGACCATAGATGAGGGTGGGAACGTAGATCGACCAGTAAACTGAGAGCTTCGCCTTTGGACTCAGCTCTTTCTTCAACACAACAGACAGGTACAGCGTCCGCTTTACTGCCGACCTCCTCTCCAGTCCGATCCTTACAGTTCTGAAGTAATAAATTGTAGAGTCAGACTGAAATATCGGCAAAGCTGATAAATTTAGGCCGATATAGACGTTCGGGGACCTATCAGAATCACAGATAACATTCCCATTATTCACCGATATAAAAACTTCTAATTTTCACCCCTAAAATGCTGAAACCAGCTGTAATTATACATTGTATCCAGAAGAGGGTGCACTAGGACTAATATCAAGTCATGACCGTTAATTTTAGTTTTGACTTTTGACGTTCAACACAGTTGAAGCAGGGAGCAATACTGTGCGGTGTATTTTGCTGAACAGAGCAAGATAAGTTTATTTTAACTAATCTGTAAAATTAAAACAAATCAACAATAATAAATTCCCTTCAGTCCTCAAACCCGCTTGTCATTAGCTACGTACCTCTCAAGTTAGCAAGCTAACGTTAGCGTTCAGATGCACCACCTTCATATTGAGCTTCCAGTTTGAGAGAACATCCAGTGTTAGTAACATTATCATTGTCATCCTCAATAGCATGCATTGTTTGTCTGAAATATTTACAAAGAAATATAAACAGCACTGGTGTCAATGCTAATTAAACTTTCACCATACGTGACTGGATCTTTAAACAATCAACAGTGAAGGGCATTCCTTTGTTTAATTTATATTTGTGTACCTCACTTGATAACTTTATCATGAATAGTGGAGGATAGAAAATGTGAACGCATGTTAGGAAGATTTTTATGATCAATGCATCACTTGTAAACCTAATGTGGGTATGCTGTCCTCACAACACGTGACTGTAGACAGCCAGCGAACAAAATAAAAAAGTCCTCAGACAAGGCTTGCTTTCTTGATTTAACTGAAGACCTTTTATCTATGAATCTGTAAAAAGACGAAAGTCTCCCAAGGCACAAGCGTGTAGGGTACATTTAGCATGTATAACAGCTGCTTTCTCCCTTATTTTCCAAAGCACTTGTTTTACCGAGAAAATACGTCAGAGATTGTTCTGTGGTGAGAGAACTAATATGACGAAGATCAGATGTCTCACTTTCATTGGAATTCAAACCCAAAACATTTTAACAACTTTTAGCATGAATTTACTTCAACTTATTATTAACTATGACTTATTTATCACCTCATTTATGTAATTGACCCATGTGAGGAACTCATTACTGTCTTTGAACAAAAGGCAACACAGTGGGACTAATTAAAGCGTGGATTTGATTTGCTTAGCTTCAAGGTATCTAAGAGCTGCATTGAATAAATAAGCCCAGCTCCACTCGCTGTTCACTAAGATTCTAAAGCGATGAACAAAGCACACAAATTTTCAGTCATTATATTGGTTATCCACAATCACCTCCCCTCTCAATAGCGGCATCGACGATAGCCTAAGTTTCCGTATCAGTTGGGCTATAGTAAATTGCCCTTGATCGTCAAGATGTGCAGCAAAACTGTTGGCATAGCCCTACTGACCTACACAAGGCGAGGTCAGTGAATATGACCAGGCTGATTCTGGCAGATCTTGATCACCACGCCATGGTGAGACGCAGGTATCTGCTGCCCAGATGTAGGACGAAGAGACTGAAAAACTCATTCATCCCTGTAGCGATCAGGCTTCTTAATGAACACTGATGTCTTCTGTACTGTTTTTTTAACGTCGGGGATAATAAAGGTTCTTGAACTTGAGCTTGTTCAAATGTGGCCGACAGGAAAACAGGAGGGCTTTTATCCCACAAACACTTCATGTTCCGCGCACATTTTATTTACAAAGTTCCAACAACGCCAACAGAATCAAGTTATAAATACATACAGTAGCAAAAGACAGACAGGAGATAATTCCCAAAGAAAATCCAACTTTAGCTCTCAAGATTTAACGAAACTAAATTGAGAAGGGTTCCAAGACTTCTGCAAAAGAGCTTTAACGCCCTGGCATTTGATTTATGTATTTATTTTTTTGGAACATGCTCTAAATCCATGCAACACAAATGCGCGACCATTCAACTTGTGTGAGGAGACTGAAGACCTCTGTGAATGTTATTCTGAGGTTTGAAAAGTTCCCTTAGGGCAGCCACTCACAACTGGCCTTGTTGCTCATGACAGTACTGTGGTCTGCTGTATTCCTGTAGCCAGGCAGGAGTTTAATTGTTGTGTATTTGATTTAGAAAAAAAAAAATCACATATTTTGTAATTACAACCATCTTTAAAAGCACCTATTGTGTTTTTTGTTTTTTTTTAAGTCTTAGAAATGCAACTTTTGACTGAAAATTGATGTCAGTCACAGGCACTTGTTACTGGATGTTACCATGGAAACGATGAGGCTGGATGTTTTCGGACTGATTTCCTAAACTTGACGTTAGTGTTCGTCTTTCTAAACCCCACTAGACAAACTACCGGTAAAAGAAAGTTTGAGAATGGCCTACTTACACACCTACACAGCGAATGCATCTTTAGAAAACCTACATGAAGGCAGCATTGGTACCTTGCATTGATCTCCCAGCAGTACACACACAGATGGACCTAAGAACTGAGGAATGTTCCCTCAAGTTATTGGCTAATGCATATCTCTGTGTGTGAGAAGATGAGATGTTGGGGGGGGGGGGGGGGTGTTATCTAGCACACTAATGAGCATCATACATCATGTTCTATCAGTGCTAGTCACACATAGGACTAAATTTAGTCATTTAGCTTCAATTACCTGCTTTCTGTGGGAGTGATCAACACTTAGTAGGCAACACTGCTGCTGCAGATGTTGCTGTGAGTATGCAGGAGATTTGTGGATGCAGGGAATACTTTATGTTTAATTAGGCATGCAAACTGCATACGAACATATGGCCTTGATCGCTCAAAGAAGAAAATGGCCATTTTCACCTTCAGTTTATCGTAAACAGAGTTTCAGCTTAGTGATAACTGGATCTGCTAAATCCCACTGACGATGTCCTCAGAGCTAATTAGTTTAAGGTTTTTTAAATTTTTATTTCACAAATGCTATTTCATATTGTCCATTAAAAATGTATGACATGCTTATTGCGCCGATTTATGCCGCATACTTTGTTTGTTACCAAAACATTTGCTTACTTCTCACTTTGTGGGATAAATTCATCTAAATTTAAATTTTAGGTTCACAATGGCACCAAAGGTGTTGCATTATTTTACAAATCTGTATTTTAAAACAGCTTTTCTTCTCCACATCATTCAGCACAAGCTTAACTTATATTGACTAAATATAATACAACACACTGCAGCTTCACAAGTAGGAACACAAAGTACTGTATGTTGTACCTTTATCTAGAGAAAACTTTTTCTTACAGTACCACCACTAAAGCACGACCTAACCATAAGAAAATTTAAATGTCACTTTGGTAATTATAGTGTTAGTAGTTCTTATGGGAAAATAGAGGGTAAAGATGTTGAAACAATAGATAAAGTTGAAAAGAATGAAACCAGAGTGAAAAAAATAAAATTACAGAATTAATTTGGACTGAAAAGGCCCGGGGGAGGAGGAGGATGAAAACGGGAAAGAAAGAACTCAATAGGTTGTATGAAGGGTGAAGGGGAATGAATTGAAAAGCTGGAAAGAAGTGAGTCCAATCGTCAATGAGAGAGACTCTGGATGCACAGCCAACGATGCTTTAGTTTAGAGAGGGTTTTTTTTTCTTGACAGAGTCTGGCGGCCACATTCAGAACACAGTGAACTGGACGTCTTCTCCTCTCCCCTTGCCGGGAAGTATTGTGTCACTCTCTTGGCCTTGAGAAATGGTGCTGGGGAAAGTGTGAGCGTGGCTCTAAAGCAGAGAGTGCAAGTGTAGCAACACAGCTGGCACCGCTCACCAAAGCTCAGTTTCTGTTGCACAAGAAAACAGCCATCCAACACGGCTAAGATGCTCTTTTAAAGCAGTATATCAGTAATAAAGAAGCCCAATAAAAAACTAAAAATAAAGCAAAACTGAAGTATATGAGTCAGAATTTTTTTTTAAGACACTTTGGTACACAACAGAACGATAGGCAAGGACAGGCAAGAAAACACTGTTATTTCTGGGTAAGATTAAGCATGCCTAACAACTAAAGAGTATATAAATAAACATTCTAGAGTGAAAATTAAAATGTTAGAGGTCTTTTCAAAAAGATGCAGTTACACCCTCAAAGCTAATATATTGAAGAAACTACAATAAATTAAAGCCTAACTGACTTGCCATAAGATAACTGTATGATACTTTTTGAGCAATTGTTTTTATTGTTATTAATATTATTATTAATGCACAATTTATTTATTTTTTTACTATTAGCACCAAAATGGCGTCCGAAACTAGTAACCTTTGCTGGCAACATTCGGCAACAGAACGTTAATTTTAAATGAAAAATAATTAATTTACCTTTTTTGTAAAAAATTATATGTAAAAAATAACTAAATTGCTTAAATGGTCAAACAACCCCTCCCAATAACCCAACCCAGTGGATCAGTGTGGGGGGACTAGGCATGTGTCCTGGCAGGAAGGAGGTAGCTCAGCTGGGATCCAAGTTTTTGGATTTTATTGGAACGGTCAATAAACAAATAAAATGTGTAGATTTTAATTAGCATTGTGACAAAAAGTGCCCCTATTGAAATCCCTATTTATAAATGACAACTTGAAATTCTTAAAATCATTGGCCCTGTAGGTCCTGATAAAAATGGATGAAGTACGTCTCTCAGTCAACAGGTTCAGGTCCTGTTGCTCAGTCTTGGTGCTGACCAGAGGTGATCCACAAGGTCATGTACTCAGTCCTCTGCTTTGTAATCCATAAACCAACTCACAAATGCAAACAGCATTTTTTTACGACCCAAAAATAACGAGACATTTAAAACAGAGTAACTATCTAAATTTTCTAAACTAAAACTAATAAACTTCAGGTGAAAGAAAGATGGATGTAAAATAAAGATAGGTTCAGTCCACAAGCTGCACTGTGACAAAATAAATAAATAAAAATCGCTACAGGGAGTTATTAAATCAGCAGAGAACATGATAAACACACAGTGCCCTCTTTCAAAGACAGAGCTCAGTGCTTGCAGTGAGTAACAAACATACAGGATTCATTTCACCCAGGAAACCACCAGTTTACTCTGCTACCTTCTGGGAGAGACTGTGGGTCTATTAAAAGCTGCAACTCTTAACTCCTGAACAGTTTTATCCACATGCCATAAAAGTGAACTCCCATTGGAAAGCTGCAACATCACAGCTAAGTGCAATAATGTTTATCCTCTGGGCATTGTGGAAAACTGACTGTGCAGTATCTATTTATTATCCCACACTGACACTTTATTTATTGAACACGGGCTGCACGGTCTTACCTGGACTTTTATTTTGTTACATTTATAGTTATTTTCTCACCACTGTTAGCAGTTGGGCCGTTATTTCAGCATACAATGGACTATATGCCACGGGTGGTGGTGACGTACTTCCGTTAAATTGTCGGAAGGTTCCATTACTTCCGGCTCCTACTGCAAGTCATTTTAGAGTCAGCTCCCAGTAGTAGACCATGAAAACAACTTAAAACAGAAAGCGTCTGCGATCGACTGGCACTGCAAGGCAGTTCTGTTGTGTGCTGTTGCGTCCAATAACTGGTAGGTACAATAGAGTGGTTAGTTTTGCAATTTACCTGCCAATGAGGAGTTCAGGCAACAATGGATCGTGGCTATCCGCAGGGAAAACGTAGCATTAAACGGTCACACCCGCGTTTGTAGTCGGCATGTCAAACCTGAGGACATCGACGCAGTGATCGAGTGACAAAAGCCATCACTAACTACGTGTTGCTTGCTAACCGGAAGTGCGCCGCCAATCCGAAAGCTGCGGAAGTGGTAGAACGGAAGTCCGTGGCATATAGTCTATTAGGCAATTGAGTATATTTAATGCAAACCCAGTTTGTGGCTAAAAAAAAATTGAATCTGCAAAAGTATCAATAGAAAATGTGTTGGCAGATTCATCCAATGTGTCTTCTCTTAATGCTGCATCATTTTAAACCTCTAAAAGTCTGAAGTGTCTGTGACACTCAGCTAAGGGTTGGATAAAACTGTTGTAAGATAATTTTGCCACCATGTGTCGTATCTGCGCTGTTATCAAAAGCAATAACAACAGAAAAATGTGTATAACAACCTTACACTCAGCCACTGGGTACATTCTGTAAGTACATGATTGATTTCTGAAACCACACCAACATTGATCGTTCCTCTGAAGACTTCATTAAAGAACACTTGCATTGCAACCACTACGTGACTGAGCAGCGTGGGAAGCAAACCACCGTGAATAAAGTGCAGATCTGTATGAAAGCATCACCAATGGGAACATACAGTAAGTGCTGATGCCAGACATGTTAGCACATTCCTTAGCCCTGTGAATCTGCAGAAACACTTTGAGTAGCAGAAGATTGGAAATACTTTCAAACTGCTTCTCTGTGTCATTATCTGTGGGTTTATGTTCTTTAATGTCTGACCGAGGGCTGGAAATCTCAAGATGTGAGAATGACCCACAAACGAAGCCTTTCTCCAGCCAGACGGAGGTCTCGTAAGCTGTGCTGTAATTGAGGGCCAAGGGAGCACCTCGGGAGTGACAGAAACTTAATGAGAAATTATAGCTATGCTGATTCTTTCAGAAAACTTGACACCATTTGATGGTAATTACATCTTATGTGACTTCATCGTGCACGCTTCCTATCTGGATCAGAAAATATTACAACTGTGATAACAGATGGATCCTGCTGGGACCAACGCTCATTTGGGACAAAATCTCACCATGCTTAAATATAAGCAGAGATAAATAAAATCAGGTTTTAAATGTACCATATTTTCTGGCCTATAAGTCATACTTATTTGACTAATTTGCATAGTCTGTGACTTATACGCTAAAGCAACTAATTTATGGATTTACTGTATTTCCATATTTATAAACCAATTTTTGGCTGAGATATGACAATTTTCATCCATTCTGGCATTGAAAATATTGAACACTACCATTTTCAGCCACTAGATGTACTCGAGCAGTATGGCATGCTGTTGTGTCATGTAATAGGTAAAAGTGGCTATTAACGGCACAGTCGGCTTGCTATAGCCTGCCACCTTTGTCCAGCTGGAGCAACCATAAAATCAGCTTCATTTTGCTGTGCCGCCCTGGCGAAATGCAGCTGATTTGACCATTGAAGTGCATTTACAGGGTATATACAGAAGTTCTTGAGTTAAATTTAATACCTTTTAATACCTTTTACAACCCCGCGGATACCCTGATTTATTAAGTAAAAGTTCAACTGAGACACACCTTTACTGTTATGTTAAGTAATCAAATAATTGTTTTAGGCGCTTATCTTGTTAAATTTGAAGAAATGCACAGCGTTCCTCCTTCATGATTTGCTCCCTCTGCCCGCTCCTGGAGCACCGAGGCCGCAAATGCTTTTGAAATGCAGCTGATTTGACCGTTAGTCATTTTATTAAGGAAAAGTTAGACTGAGACACACCTTCACTATAATGTTGAGTAAACAAATAATTGTTTTTAAGTGTTAATCTTGTTAAATTCTTGTTAAAGCCCTCGCGTGCATGCTCTCGCGGCCGCTATTAGGCAGCCCATCGATTTTTGGCACAACACCAGCCCAGATTTCTAGGTTATCAGTGTACCAAATGCGACGCGTCAGCAGTGACGCATGATAGATGCGACGTACACAGCGAAGCCACTTATTTATGGATTTTTCCAAATTAATAGATATTTTTGGACTGATGCAACTTATACTCCAGTATGACTTATAGGCTGGAAAATATGGTATGTCTTAAACAAGTGGTGTTAAAGAGACGCTCCAATAGAAACCGTGATGTCAATTTAAAAAAATAATCTAAATTCATGCTTGATTATTCCCATCACTCCCATAAATTCCAGTAAAATAGAAGTTTATTTTGTGTCAAGTTCCATATCTGTCACAAAGTTAGCAATAATACTGAGTTAGGCAGTAAAGTGTATTTTAAATTTAAATTGCAGAATGTAGAAATCATGTGGTGCACAAAGATCACTCAACTGCGCTTTTTTCATTAAAGTGGTTCCTTTGCCAAAACCGTTACGGACCGGAAATTTTTATGAAAACAAAATACAAAAAAAAAATAAAAGCATTATTTAAAGACGTCTTTGAAGTAATGCGTATCAAATTTCAGTTGCAATACATTAGTGCTCAAGTTTTATGTTGGGATGGCTCTCAGCTACTACCATACTAAACTTGAGCTCAATATTAGTAACATTGACTGAGCTATAGCCGTGTTTGGGTTCGCTAAGGCCGATTAGCTGTTGCCTCCATCTTAAATCAGGTTGACGTTAAAAAGGTAGTGAGATGTGCATAGTTTCCTTGAAATCCTTCCAGTGTAACACACATGCAGATCCAATGCTCCTCATCATGGCAGCAGAAAATTAAAAGTTGTAGAACCGTTCTTTACAGCAGCAGTAAATAAAAAAAATGTTCTGTTGGTTTCATCACGTTTATTCCTGCATTTAAAAACAAAACGGCGTTTTATTAAAAAAATCAGCATTTTCCAACTCAACCATTGTCCTAATCTTTCTTTTTCACATTTCAGAGGCATTACTGTGCCACTCTAGCTGCTTTTTAGATGTTGATAGTCAGAGCAGAGCTGTTTGCAGTGAGAACACTACAGGCAGCACACACTTTCATTTTACTCCAAATGTTGCACTTGAGATTAAGAGCGCACCTTCTGAGTTCGAGGTAAGAGGGAGTGGATTTAAGATGCAGGGGTATTAGCCCTGAAAGTTTAGGCGTTAATCCAGCCGAAGGTGGAGGTTTTGCATGTCCCGCTCTCACACTTGCGCTCAAGAGCAAATGCACACACGCACACGAGTTAACTCCGCCACTTATGAGCCTTAACACCAGACACACACACCAGAGCAGAAGTTAACTCCAACCTTAGAAGTACCCAAAGTTCCCTCAGCTCGTTTGTTCACAGACAGATAGAGCTCCCCAAACTCATCGCCAAATCCCTTTCACCACCTTCATCCCCGGGAGAGGTGCTCCAGCTCTGAAATCTAATTAAAGACTCCATGAGCAGAGCTCAAATGAAACCGTCACATCAAAGTCACAGCTGGGACAGAATGACACAAATCAATAAGACTGAGCGCTTCGGCAGATCCCTCTGCACCCTGGAGATTTCTGAGCTGACCTGGGCTGAGATTAGAGCGCCCGTACAGCTCGCTGAGAGGAGAGCATGCTGGGATACCTGAAGGTGCCTCTCTGTCCTCACTGAGCCTCGTCGTCTTTTGTCGAGGCCTTCCTACTTTCATTTCACGACACTTTTCAGTGAGGTCAGGGAAAATTGATTGGAGGTAAAAAATAAAAAAAAAGTCTTGTGGTAAGAAAAAGTTAAGCAAGTGCGTCTTTGTTTTTGTTTGTTCTTCACAAAATGATGCAACTGTTCTAGAAACAAACAAACAAAAAAATTACAACTACGATGCATTTGAAGTCTGAGCACGTCCTGTGCACATTAAAAACTGTTGAGTAAGAACAACTGCGGCCAACGTTGACGTACATTTTTTAAGGATTCGAGGACATTTTATTGTCATACCAGGTCACATTTGCATGTTTGTGGTATGAGATTCGGACTCAGGTCCCAGATCCAGAAGCCTTACAGTTAACAAATAAATAAATATAAAAGAGTACAAATATATACTGTATATAATAAATAAAGTTAAAAAATGGAAGATGAAGCTGAATCAAGTGCAGCTCGAGTTCAGCAGTCTGACAGCTGCAGGAAAGAAACTGTTTCTGAGCTTGGTGGTTGCTCTGAATGCTCCTCAGCCGCCTGCTTGAGGGGAGGGGCTGGAACAGACTGTGTGCAGGATGAGTGGAGTCCTTCATGATGCGGAGCGCCCTCTCCCTGCATCGTGAAGTGTAGAGGTCTGAGGTGGAGCCATCCTCTCAGCAGCAGTGCAGCTGCCGTGCCACACGGTGCTGCAGCTGCAGAGAACGCTCTCCACCACACAGCCATAGAGGCTCCTCAGGACAGAGCTCCCAGGTCCAGCTCTCTTCAGCTTCCTGACGAAGTAAAGACGCTGGTGGGCTTTGTCATTCCCCAATCTGTTACAGAACCCGATCCGTAGTGTTGCTCATTTGAGCACGCACTAAAAGGAATACTTCTGGGTCACACGGATCGCCGTTGGATATGCTAGAATAAGGAAAATGTACTCGTATAATTTTGTTTATGAATAAGAACAGTCTTAATTTACTTAGAAAAGTATGTGCTCTATCTCCGCCGATTTTCATGTTGCTAATTTACGCCACTCATATTTCCGTTAAACTCATTGACGTATTTACGTCATGGATGAAATGATATGCAGCTTCACCACCGAGCGGCGCTGTTTCACCATGGAAATAATCCATTCTGTATCTTGCAGGGTTTTTCTCATTCAGCCCAGGCTGGAGGTCAGGTTTAATGGGTCGCATGTCATCTTAACCAATGACTTAAATACGAGTGGTGTAAATTAGCTACATGAAGAGCGGTAGAGATAATGTACTGTATATTTCTAAGTAAATTAAGACCATTTTCATTCATAAACAACAGCGATCTGTGTGACCCGGAAGTACACTACGGATTGTGCTTCCGTAACAGATAGGGGAATGACAGCACTTCTTTACCAGACAGGAAGTGTTGTTATATTGTTATAATTTATGTGGGGTTTTTTTTGTCATTCCGCCAATAGAAAGTACTCGTGGACCTGCCACTCTGCGTTTGTTTGTTTCTACTTCCTGTTCTCTCAAACCCCAGCCTGTCGAAGCCAATGGCCGCTTGTCCAGAGTCCGGTTCTGCTGGAGGTTTCTTCCTGTTTAAAGGGTGTTTTTCCTTTCCACTGTTGCCATTGTGCTTGCTCAGGATGGGAGACTGTGACAAAGTGACAATTCAATGCAATCTGCTGCTTACTTAGATGGAGAACTTTTACTAATTTGCTGTTATAATGTATGTGAATGTTTCTGTTCTGTTCCCTGAGATGACTTCTGTTGTGACTTGGTGCTAAATAAATAAACTGAATTGAACTGAATTATTAGCAACAACTAATACTAGTTTAGGAACCCAGACTGACCATATGGTGCAAACTAAAGTTATTACCAAAGTCAACCAAGTTCAACATCTTCTTACAAGTTGATTTTACCAACAAACCTTTACTTATTACATCCTAAAGCAGAGGTACACTCCGGACTGGTTTAACTAACTTCTGGCTTAAAATGGCAAATGGACGAGGCTCATCTCCGATCCAACTACTACATAAAACATATTGACCCAATTTTTGGTCAATTCAATCCAACAGCTTTAGCCCAGTTATTATCAAAATAACCCAGCAGTGAGTAGAATATAGGATTAAAATGTTGCAATTCAGATTGATAGGAGTCATATTCTCTATACACCTGTTTGATCCTCATGACCCCATTGATTTGTTGCACTCTGGCTGAGGAAAACATACCAGGAGAGAGAGACATTTGACTTTTGCTAACTAAACTGCATTGTCCAACAACGTTCAATCAGGTCATCAGGACGGTTTCTTTTGTTGCTGAGACGTTTCATCCTTCATCCAAACCTGAGGAGCAAACAAACTGATTCCCACAAGCAGCATAACCCACAGTGGAAAAAAAACAGTTTGCTGGTGCAAAGATGGCCTCCAGGGCCCACCCTCTCCCCCGTCAACTCCTCCAAGACCGTCATGCCAAAGTGGTTCAAAACATTAAATATATTTCTATATTTCTATATTTTCTTTTTTCCTGCAGCTTTGCGCAACAAAAGCATATTTTTGCTGCCTTGTCTTTGTGCTTCAAATGGAGTTCGATGAATTAGAAATTATTTTTTTTTGGTCCAACATGTATTCCCATCACTTCCCATCTGGTTTAAGCCCACAAACTACCGCAGGAACGTGTTACCATGTAGCACATTGAGAAACATAAGCCACCCAGGATTTTCACGTCTCAGCTCTGGTGGAAGTTTATGGAGCACTAAATCCTCCAAGAGCTGGTAAAATGCAGAATGGAATAGGATTTACTGGACTCTGTAGGAAAATTGAAGATGATGCAGGTGAGTTGAATCTAAGGCCTGAAGTTAAAGGAGTAAACTATCTGTGCCAAAAAACAGTCGAGGAAGGATTCAGAAGAAGAAAATAATTTTAAATGATTTTTTAAACATGAGTTAAGCCAATTTATTCTGATATATTTCCAGGTCTCTCTTGTAAATGAGTCCTCGAGGCTCAATGAGATTAACCTGCCTAAATAAAGGTTGAATGA
>JARVLU010001586.1:31490244-31506627 GCA_031762415.1 Simpsonichthys santanae
TGACGTCACTGGGGCGCAACGGCCGTATACGCGAAACGCCGTATACCAAGTCCGCCGTAAACCGGGGACAACCTGTATATGCAATTTTGGTGTCCTCAATTGACAGCAGAGGTATACACATCACCCCCAGAGATATATCCAGCTGCACATGTCTTCTGAGCAGATATGAGGGTTCTCCAGGACCCTGTTGTTTTGTTGAAAAGATTTTGTCATTTGCGTCGAAAGTCCAGTTGGTCAGATCCACAATAGTAGTTTTCATTTCAGAAGATGTGTAAAAATAGGAGCTGCTCCAATACACAGACAGAGAGCAAAAAAAGCAGGAGAAGGACAGGGAGAGGGAGTGAGGGAAAAAAAAGGGGGTTTATAAAAAAAGCAGTTGCATAAGCCGCTTAGAAATGTTGAGATTGAAGTTGCTTTAAGAAGGTAGAGGTCCACTTTGGTCTTGGTCCCTTGAATCCTAGACATCATTTGGCAATCTGGGTAAACCATTTCTCCAAATTGTTGTTCAAAAGCTACCTAGTGCAAGTAAGATATCAATTACCTCTAAACCTTTGACAAAATCTTACTTCAAAAGACTTGAACTATCGCTTTAAGGATGGGAGGGGGGTTAGAATGATAATTTAAAGGGGTTTGGGGGCTGCCTCCTTGCATTTCAGCTCACACTAACCCTCAGTGTCTCTCCTTCCTCCATTCAGGTGGACGCATATGGAAACATCCTCCTCACCACGCTGGACATGAACAACGAGGTGATGCCTTCTGACATAGGCAGCAGCGTCAGTGACTCTCGAAATTCTGTCATGTCCTTCGACAGCTCCGGGGTCCAGTTTAGGAAGCCCATGACTCCCCGGGACGGCTACAGCCACCATTCGCTGGACCGGAGCGCCATGCGAAGCCGGGCCAACTGTCGGCTACGACGACGCTCCTCCAAGCTCAAGTTGAAAATCCCCAACCTGTCAGATGTTAGCACCATCGACAAGTGGTCCCGAGTCATTTTCCCCATCACCTTTGGATTTTTCAACCTAATCTACTGGTTATACTATGTGAATTGATGTGCATCCCACTAGGAATCATGGGCCATATTTTGAGAGCACATTAAATTGGCTTTGATACAGTTCCAAAATATGTATACACATATACAAGTTGAACATATGTATATGCATATTTCTATATATTATATTTATATATCCATATGTGAAATCTGAAGGACCTTCTGCTGTACAAAGTATTACTAGGATGACTTGAATGTTTAAGAATACTTGTGCGAGAAGAATTTCAAGGCTTTGAGTTTCCTTTTTCCTCCTGAAACAAACAAAACAAATATGAGATCCCGCAGGGGGGTTTTGAAACTAAAGACTGCATGATATTTTTGCTATAAAAACAAAAGAGAAAAAAAGAAAAAGGACAACAAGAGAAAAAAGTGAAAGCTCTTGGGAAAGAAAAGGTGTCAGAGTCCCATTGACTTTTTATTGATACTTATTGTACTCAGAAACCCTCTTCTGCAGCTCAAGAAATCAGTGGTGGATTGTCGGTTCAGGCATCAGCTGAATGAGGTCCTCCGCACCAACATAGACCCCATTCCCAGTCCCACCCTTGCAGACATCACCTACAGTCTTTCCCAGTCCACAATCAAATCCTCTGCCATCACCCATGGGATAACATGCACGGAAATCTCCGGTTCTGCTTTGTACAGCTACCTTGTTTGGATTATGTGTTGTTACTCGGGTTTTTGTAGGTGATAATGTTCTTATCTGACATCAGCTCTGGTCTAATGGTCCCCAACTAAGGGTCATATGGATACGATGTTTGACCACTGCATTCCCACCCAGAGTCAACGGAAACTTGTATTCTTTCTCATCTTTTTAGATACGCGTTCTGAGGGAGGGAGTGGGGTGGGGCTGTTAGGGATGGTTGGGGTTTTTTTTCATTATGGTTATAAACAAGTACTGATTAATGTAGATATGATTTTGTCTTGAAAAATACTGTGATTTCAGAGAGTGTCCGGACATGTTCTAGTGCTAGGGCATGATGAGATAAGAGTCATAGGTATGCACTGCTGAATTTGATAGTTTGGGGGGGAAATAGAAAGAGAAAAAAATACATATTATACACATTTTATCATTCAGTAATCTCACAAAAGTATACTTGTGCTGTTTCTTTCCTCCCTAATGGTTAATTCTCTTTAGACGCAGAGTTCATTGACGTCCAGTCCTGCTTTTGTTTGCCAAACAGAAATACAGGGGTTGCTTTTGTTGCTTCTTCAAAAGTTTTCCTCAGTGAAGCTGTGAAAAAAATGCATCCCCCCACCCCCACCACTACCAAAAAAAACAAAAACAAAAAAACAGCCATAATTTGACCAGTTCTCATTCAGAAGGCAGCTTTTTTCTTTGCTTGTTTGTTTGTTCAGCGGTTCATTTGTGCCAGAGTCCATGGTAGGAAGATTTGTTCGGGATAGTGTTGTACTATCCCAACACTATTCCAGGTCTCTCTTGTAAATGAGTCCTCGAGGCTCAATGAGATTAACCTGCCTAAATAAAGGTTGAATGAAAACTATTGGGAACAACTTAACACAACCAATGATCTATAGAAAATGTGATTAATTTAAGACTCCTAATGAGTTCAAATGTGCAAAATGAATGTTTAAAACAACAAAAATCTGACAGACCTGAGTCACAGTGTGTTCAGAGTCCAATACTCTACATTTATTTTGAAACACTGAGACATTTTGGACAGCACCAGCTTGTATTGGCCAATATGTTTCATCCATTGTTGAGTGAACTGAACGTCCCTACGGGCCTGAAACCAATTATGCATTACATGAAGTTAAATTGCCGGGAACAAATGTGTCGTTTTGTTAGTTTTCATGCAACTATCATCAGGGGAATACTGTCCTTCGCCTTCAAATTTTGTTTCATTGGCAAAGTAAGGACAGAGCTTTCCAATTCTGTCAGAATATAAACATATTAGCATCTGTTTTATTTTATTTGTGGGAATCTTTTCTGGGTTTTTAATCCACGCAGAAACAGGAGCAGATGAAAAACTGATTATTTTAGTTTAATCCATATTTTAGAGCTTCGGTTTGTTGTATTTTCTGATTTTATATCCTGAAGCCATCATTTAGGAGAGGTAAAGAATTAACCAAACCTGTGCTAAACATTTTATTTTCTCCTAAGAAAATCTCAAAACCTATGTGAAATTGAAAGGTATAGGTGACTGGGCCTTGTTGAAATAATTACTTCCAATTCTGCACCGGGGTGGAAAAAAAAAGTAACAATGATACTTTACACAATGCACATTGTTAGAGGCAAAGCAGCAAGGGAAAAGCAAGCAAACAGGCTTATTTGCTGTGAGAACAAAGGGATGTGTGTGACAGCTCTGCAGTGACACAGTGCTGGAGCATTACAGACAGATAAAAGATTAAAAAGAAGAGCGTGAATCTGTGTTGTACGACTGTGATCTTTGTTACAGTAGACGCTGCACAGTTTGGCAGAAAAATGCGTGCAAAAAAACAGAAAGGAAGATAATGGTAACAAGAGAAGTTCTGTCCCCCTACCCCACAGTGTTTATCCCTGATCCCTGCAGGAAAAAGACAGTAAGCAGAAAAATGTCAATGCACCACCCCCATGTAAATATTTGTGGTGTTAAACCAAAATGAGAAAACTCGAAGGGAAAATATGCAAAACTAGAAAAGTACCACACAAACTGAACTTCAGTACAAAGTAAATAAATGTATGTTATTGTCTTTCAGCTGCTCTCGTCGGTAGATATTGCTACAGTGAGAAAACTCGTGCAACAAATGTATTTCCATAATGAGGGATCCCCTTCCTGAAGTAATCTAGCTTGGAGCTTCAGGATTATAGGACCAAGGCACTGACCACCAAGTTACTGCAACCCCCAAACTATTCTCCATAACACCCATTTATATCATCATAAATCATTATAATTTCTCAGCCTTCAATGGATTATGAAGAAAAACTGAAATCATGTCATTCATACACAAAAAAAGGCAGGTGATTGGCACACAATGTCACAGTTCATTATTTTTTTTAATCCAGATTAACTCGCTGTTCTCACTGTGATGTCTTTAACATTTAAAGTATGGGTTGAATACAAATTTCATCGACATATAATAACACTGTGGCATGTACGCAATCTGAAATGTTACAAATGTGCATCTGAAGGATTTCATCCAAGAGGCCAAAAACTTCAACCAGCAGTCAACGTTGATAAATGATGTACACCGTAGATCCAGAGCAAGCTACATTGATTTGGGAAGCACTCTGTATCTCTCAAAGATTTTAAATTGGGAAAAACACACATTGTGTCTTCATTTCAGCCTTTCCCCACAAGCCATTAGGTCTGACAGATAAGTATAAAGTATGTACCGGTAGTTCTACTCGGGCTGCTGAAGATCTTTCAAAGTTGTGCACAAAAACAAACTTTTTAAATACCCAACTTCAAGCCTTTCCACTGTAGACAACTGCATCTGCAACAGGGAAAAAAAAACTTCTAATAGAAAATTACAATGTAAACTCTTAAATCACACACTCAAAGCTAGAAGTGGAAGAATTGCTCCTCAAGTGATTATTTTGAATCTGCGATTTGTGATGATTATTAATCTGTATAATAAGATTGTCTCTTAGTGTCCTTGAATATTCAGATCAACTCACTTTATTTATATATCGTCAAGTCATGACAGAAGTTATCTCAGGTAGGCCTGGCACAATAACAATTTTTTTTCTGGGAGATTAATTGTCTCAGAAATTATTGCGATAAATGATAATATTGTTTGAAGTTTGACAATAATTAGTAAATGTCAAATTTAAGAAGAATTTTTTGTTAATTTGTTTTGCATGAAGTACCTTATTTTGACCACCAGAAGGCAGTATAAGACTGTTTGAATCGAAGGATGGATAGTGAGGGAGTGAGCAGCGTGTCTCTTTAAGAAAAATGGGAGGGAGACCCTTTGACGTGACATAGGCTGTCTCTTTTCAGTTCTCAAAATGGGGGACGCTCGGTGTGGTATGATCTCCTTAGCATAGCATTTTCTACACAAAGCTTTTAATAAAAAAAAGTTTTCAGCTTCTTTTTGCTGAGAAATACTTTTTACACAAAGGCACGGGTTTCAACCGTGAATGTTGGAGCTTGGACAAGACGGAGGTTTTTTCCCCCGAGGTTGGCCTGTTAGCTTAGCTCGTAGCTTAGCTTCTCAGCTTAGCTGCTTTTCACGATCCAAAACTGCAATTTTGAACGATTAAAATGGATTTTAAAGAGAAAAGAGAACGGGAGAGGTCAGTGAAGAGCACCGGAGTTGAGCCTTTTGTCATCCAGTGTCTTCAGAAAGAGAGACACGAAGAAACGATAAAGCCAATAAATGAAAATGAGGTCAATAGTTTTCATTTATCATGCGATTAATTGATTTATTGTTTATCGAGACAAGCCCAATCTCAGGGCACTGTACAAAAACAGTTCAGTGTTTCCCCTACCATCATATAAGCGGGGTGCCGCACCTCGTCTACAGAACTGAGTACCCTGCCTACCAAACCGAACTTGCCCCCCACCCCACCCCACTGCTCCACTCCCCACACACCCGGCACTGACATAGCACTAAGCTAGCGGTGCAAAATACAGCGTCTAGCTAAAACGCTAAAGGCGCCTCTTCCCTCATACATACGATTAGTAAGTTTTCTATTTAAGGAAGCCAGCAGATGCATTGACTCCTCACTTCGTCTCAATCTCCCATCCTGAGCAAGCACAAAGGCAACAGTGGGAAGGAAAAACTCCCTTTTAACAAGAAGAAACTTCCAGCAGAACCAGCTCAGAACGAACGGCCATCTGCTTCAACTGGCTGGGGTTTGAGAGGCCAGAAAGGAGAAACTAACACAAAATGGCAGGTCCAGGTGTTCTTTCTATTTTTCTATATTATTCTAGCGCCATCAAAAAACAAGTTAACATAGAAATAATTACAAATAAAAACAGGTAGAGTAAAGAAAGCAGCAGAGTGAGGAAATGAGGTCAATGTGCCCCCCAGTAGTCTAAGTCTATAGCAGCGTAACTAAGGCTTAGGAAACCCAAGCTAACTATGATTCATCAAAAAGAAACAACTAAAGCTTAATCTTGAAAGTATACAATGTGTTGGTTCTACAATAGAAGAGCTCGATAACTGAAAGATCTTCCTCCCTTCTACTTTTGAAAACTCTAGGGACCAAGGATATTATGGCCAAGTTTTTGGTTTATCTGGTTTCGTGCAAACCAAAAGCAGAAAGTGCATCCTGATTTGAGCCCATTTGACAATATGATTCTGCAGAACCTGAGTTATTGTGTGAGTCTGACAGTGCAAACAAGTATAAAGTGTGCATTTGTGAATGTGCACAAGCATTCATTTGCAAACATGCTCAGTCATATCTTCCGAATCTCCTCAAATGGGCTAAGCTGCTGCTCCCCAACCGTGAGTCTTTCCTTAATTCCCTGATAAAGCTCCAAAACTAAGTTCCCATGACTGAGATAATATTCAAACATCTCACATTACAAACACTGCGCAATAATTACATCATGTTTCACAACCCGATGAAAAGCCTTCTCTTTGGGTGATCCAAGACAGATTTAGACTAGATCGGCCTTGATCAACGCCCAGCCTGACAAAAGTTCACAGTATTCCCAGCAGAAAAACAGCCTCGCAGGGAAAATTCTCACAATGGACAGAGACATGGGTGGGAAAAAGTAGTTTGATACATAAAAGCAGAAGGACAAAGACAAGAAAAGATAAATAATGAGAATGTGAGCTTCCAGTGGTTTCACTTCCAGGACGACTACTTCACTGCTTTAGTGTTAATTCAGTCAAATGGACAACAAGTGCTGCTCTGCTTCTTCAGGCAATTAATCTTGTGTGAGTCGAGCGAAGAGAGATTTCAGAGAGCTAACAAAGTCTGCATAATTTTTCTCAACCAATTACCATGACAAGATGAGGAGAGCAGGAAGGAGGATGAAGGGCAAGAAAGATGACTGGACAGAGAAAACAGATTTTGAAACACATAAAAAAAGAAAGGTCACAAAACCTTGAAGGTATGCAGAGGTTTTGAATCACTCTATATTTATTTATTTATTTATTTACAAGGCTTTATTGTCTCTGACCCTGCTTGTGGTGTTCATGGATCTGAATGTGTAGTCTTGGAGAGGTGAAGGTTTGGTTTGGGAACCTCAATGTCTCATCTCTGCTTTTTTACAGATGTTGTGTTTTTATCTCTGGTGTTTCAAACCATGACCTTTATGGTGTACTGGAAGGCTTGCAGCTACAGTGAAGCAGCTAAGAGTATATAGTTAGCTCCTCTAAGTCTGAGAGTCTCAATCTCAGACTGAGACATGAACCATGACCCACACCAAAAAATAAAAATGAACAATATCCCTGCTCCAAGTGGCTAAAATTAGCATTCTTTGAACGGTGGCTAAGATCAGACTTATCCAGACATGTTGAGATTTGTCATCCTGGAGAAATGGAGAAGAACTGCTGCCACTCCACATTGTAGGAGTTAGCTGAAGTTGTTTAGACATTTGATCAAGATGCCTCCTGAGCACCTCCTAATGGAGGATTTCCAAGCATCTTCCACTGGGAGGAAATCCCCGACCAGACCTAGAACCTGCTGGAGGTAACATAAATATCCCTGAGAACGCCATGGGATTCCCCAGGAGAACCTGCAGAGTGTCGCTGGGGAGAAGTATGTCTGGGTTTCCCACCCAGACCCATTACAATCATAACCAGATCTCACGAAATCAGAAGAAAATGGATGAATGGTCTTTATAGTAATGTTTTGAAGTGGTCTTAATACGCATGACTCTAAACCTTTGAGTGAAAATTATATAACATGTCAAGAAATGCAACTAGTGTGAATGTAGTTAAATCCAAAGGAATCAGTTGAACAGAAAGAACGTCTATCCTTAATATTAGTAAAGAGGAAAAAGAAATCATTGAGTGACACGTGTTGCTGTCATTCTGCACACATTAAAGAACATCTGCAAAGTCTGATACTTAAGAGGCGCAGACGGAGGTCGTAATTTTTTTGTCTGCCTTAATAATCATAGCTGTCAGTAATGCACTTACATCCTGACAGATATTACCATTAATATCGAAGCCGCTAACGTCAAACGATGACACTAAGAGACATAAACACATTTATGGGGACTCATACGCAAGTATTTTTCCCCCCTTCATTTAAGAACGTAGTAAAACCTACTTAACTGCTGTGTGACTTAAATACTAAATGGGAGACTGAGTAATCATCACTAGCAGCGAGTGTTAACATTTGAACAGATGTGCTTCCACTGCCTTGCTAACTCAAGTCATCAGAAAACACAGCTTTAGTTAATTCTGATGCTTTATCTGGTGTTTATATTTCAAAATACAATCAAAAGCAACATATGAAATTCTGGGTGACTTGCATGTTGGAGCAGCCAGTTTAAAGGCTTGTTCCAGATAGTGAAAAAACAAAACAGAGGAAGGATGCTGCTGTGAAGAGGACGTCCCCAACAATTAGAGCTCGACCAACATATCGGTAGGCCTGATAATATTGGTATATGTGATAACTGTCCCATTATGTGCCATTGTAAGTACTGTACTGTACTTTTAATTTCCACCCCTAAATTGTGGGAACCAGCTGTAATTGTCCAATGTATCCAGCAGAGGGCGCTGAAGACTACTTTCAACTCATGGCCGTTCACTTAAGTTTCACTTTCACGTTAACAACAGACAAAGCAAGAAGCAATAATGTGTAGCGTATTGTGCAAACACAGCATGGTAAGTTAATTTTAACTGATCTGTAAAACAAATCAACAATAATAAATTATCTTCAATCCTCCAACCTGCTTGTCATTAGCTATGTGTCTCTCAAGTTAGCAAGCTAATGTTTAGATAACCTAGATAGGCTATTGTCTTGTAAAACTTTATCCAGAACAATAAATCTAACAGAGATAAAATATATCAGCGTTAGTAACGTTATCTTTGTCGTCCCAATGAAATGCATTGGTTGTCTGAAATCTTTACTTCTTTACAAAGAAAAAAATTAACACAGCTGCAGTCAATACTAATTAGGCCTTGTCTGACTATTTTAACGATGAAGAGTGTTTAATTTATACTTGTGTAGCACACTTGATAACTTTATGGTGAGTAGTGAAGGTTGAAAATGTGAATACACATTAGGAAGACAGTTTTTATGAACAGTGCACCACATGTAAACCTACTGTGTGTTTAGCGTAGATCTGATTTGCTTAGCTTCATGGTTGCTAACAGCCACGCTAAATAAACAAGCTCTGCTCCACTCGATGTTTACTTAGATTATTGGGGGTGGACAAAGCTCAAAAATCTTCAGCCAGTATTGTATACTGTTATCGGCGGCTCCTTCCCCTCCCAATATCGGTATTGGTGATAGCCAAAATTTCCATATTGGTCGAACTCAAACCCTTGTACACTGAAAGATTTATGCCCAGTCATTTCTTGAGAGAAAATGTAATTAGTTTAAAAATTTTAATTTGAAACTTGAAAGTATTTGAGACTTTTAGTTTTTGTAATGAAGTGAAGTTTGGTGTGTGTTCCAGTTATAACCTGGCCTACTTTCTGTCAGAGTCCACACACCTTTTCTCATTTAACTGCATCGCTGGCCTCGCCTGTGTCTGCTCCCTCCCCTGCTGCTCTGTCAGAGATTGCAGAGGTTATTTCATAAAGGTCCATCTCCAGCCCCCCCAGCAAATCTCATTTACACCAAACCCCGGAGACACTGCGGCCATTTCTGCTGCTAAGTCTGTGCTGAAGCAGGTCCATGTGAGGTGGAGTTAAAGCCCTGAAACATGGCAGAGGTGGACATAGAAGTGTCATACAGTCTCATCAAGATGTAGGTCACTCTGCGGTTAGAGCACAAGGTTTTCAGATAAGAATGTATTTAGGAATCTTTTGTATTGTATGAATGTTCTCAGTGTTAGCTGTGGCTTTGATCACTAATTTGTCTTTTTGGTTACTGCTGAGCAAAGGAGGACGACGAGAAAAAAATCAAGGAGAAGAAGAAAAGAAAGAAGTAAAAGCACCAAGAAAGGAGAAAGAAGATAAAAATAGCTAATAAAAAAGAAAACAAGAAGGAGAAATAGATAAGAAATCAAGAAAAAGGAAAATGAGCAGAAGAAATAGCAAAATCAAAAAGAGGAGAAGTCAAGGAATTAAAAAAGAAGAAGAAGAAATAGGAGGCGTAGAAGCAGAAGACAATTACAGAAGAAAGGAGTAGAAGAAGAAGAGATCAAGAAGCAAAAGTGGAGAAATTTTTCAAAAAGGAGAAGAAAAAATAGACCAAAACTCTAAGAAAGAATATGAATATGAAGAAGAAAAAAATAATATGAAGAATACAAAGAATACGAAGAATACGAAGAACACGAAGAATATGAAGAATACAAAGAAGAATAAGAAGAAAAAAAAGAAGACTAGGAAGAATATGAAGAATACCAAGAATACAAAGAATAATAATAAGAAGAATACCAAGAAGAATACCAAGAACACGAAGAATATGACGAAAAACACGAAGAACATGAAGAATACGAAGAAAACAAAAAAGAAGACAGCACAGAAGAAGGTGGAGAGGATGTAGACAAAGTCAACAAAGATAAAGATTTTCAGCAAAATAACTAGTTTTAATCTCTTCGTACAGGATTAGTTTTACCTAGGGACCACATGCTGTTTGTAATAATTACAGATTGTTTGTGTTGTTAATCCCGTGTGAATTGGCCATGTCAGTAATTTGTAAAGTAAAAATTCCCCCGTAAATTTCCTACTACTGTATATTTTGTTGAACTTCAAGGTCCTGTGATAATACTAATCCAATGTGAATAGGCATCTCTGTGACTTGGACAGAAATGGGCGGATCCGATACGTAATTAAGTGTTTTTTGTTTAAGGAAAATAATTTGGAAAAATATAGAACAAGGCTGTTTTAAATGAACGCGTCGATAGCTTCGGCTTTTGATGCTGCTACTTCCTTCACTGCAAACAGCAGGTTTCTGGTTTCGAGTTACAGCAGCAAATGACAGCTGGTGCGGGGACGCGCACGTGATCAGCTGACCCATCCATCCATTATATTTACCCGCTTCTTCCTTTTCGGGTAGCGGGAGTCGCTGGTGCCCATGTCCAGCCATCACTGTGTGAGAGGTGGGGGACACACTGGACAGGTCACAAGTCCATTTCAACCGGTGGGTCAGCGGACGCGCGGCCACTCACGTGCGCGGCTGCGGACAGGTTGTCCATCTGAGACTAACGTGACTTTTTTTAAATTCTTAAACCAGTCGGTTGGACCTGCCTCCTCCTCAACAAGTAGATTAATACGATTGGTCGTGACAACGCAGCGCATTCACATCATATCTGGAAGAAGTCTGTAAACTGCAGCTAAATCTCAAGCTTTGGTTTTCCCCGTGCGAATGCGCCACATAAAAAGCAGACGTTGGGGAGTAATTTTTGTATTGCATGTGGTCCCGAGGTAAAACTAATCTTGTGCAAATAGGGCTTTATTTTGACCTCTTGTACTAATTCCATTATTTAATGCCTCCGCTATGAAAAGTTTAAAAATAAAAAGTGTTAGCTGAAAAGAAGACTTCTACCTAACATGAACTTCTGATCAATTCAACTTTTAATATGCAGCTCTGTTTAACAAAAGTCAACATTACTTACTTAAACAATCAAAGAAGGAAATACGCACATCAACGGGAGCAAATGTTTGCAAATTCATTTCATCTTTTATGAAAGAAGCCAACTGCGCTTTTATTTTGCTTTTACGAGTCAGAATGATGATTGCTTCCCTGCTGGTAAACTCCCATCTATTATTTATATAATCAGCTTAAATCAAATATAAAAGTTAAGCTTAGAGATAAACATGAGCCCAGAACATCTTCAAAACGGGGACATTTTTCATGCTTTTGCTTATCTCATGTTTTTATGCTTGTAGAGTTTGCAGAGGGTGATTGAAGATAAACTCTGGTCCCTTTAGAAGCTTAAATTACCGTATGTTTCACAGCTGGGGGAGGGTGTGAGGGGGGTCACGGCTGTTTGTTTCATAATGAGCTTCGCCGTTCCTCTCTACCGTGGAGCTCTCAGAGGACGAGCGGCAGCAGAACCCTCTGCGGACAGAAGATGAGGGTTCGCAGGTTCTTTCTTCATCGTGTCAGACTCATCAGTGTCTCTGTTATGGCAACAACTCGAGGCCAAAGGCCCCTTTTGTGCCGATCTGGATTACGTTGAGCGACATCTCTGTTATGACAACCAAATAATGTGTGTTTGCAAGTGTGCTTTGGGGGAATGATAGAAACAGTAATTGAGCAGGTTTGGGAGTTGGGAAAAGGCTCGACAAGAGTCCAGACTTACTGCGGGGATACACCTTACACTGAAACCCTTTAGTCTGATGCTGGAAACTAAATGATATTTGATCTGATTTGTTAGCCTGAGATTCTCCAGAAATAAAATAATTCTTAAAATACATCTGGGAATCCTTTAAAAACCACAACCGCTTGTGTTTTTGGGAAACTGACAGCTATTTATTTCCCTCCGCTACTGTAGTCTGAAGACTAACCACCGTCTGCAGCTTTTGGATAAAACTGTGCAAACATGTCTGACTAAAACTAATGTTCACTTTTTCATGAACACCTCTGTATGTTGAAGCACAACTTCAGAAACTTAAATGCAATTGTTTTTAATCGCAGTCTCCATACAAGACAATTTTAAAAAAAGATTAACAGAGTGGAACTTGGTGGAATTTAAGAAAACAAGATGTACAGAAGCCATATTCTAAGATACAAAGACAGAAAACACAAAGGAGACTAAAAGTGAACTTGTTCTCCACCGTTGTTCTTTTCAGCAAGCACTTTATACTCCAAGAGAAATTAAACTGCTGATCTCCTCTGCCCACAGTGTGCTATTATGGGAAACCACCAGAAAAACAGTGATGCCATGGCCTGGAAATCAGATCATTTTTATTGCTACTAGATCCCAACCAAAATATCAGTAGGGCAGATATTATCAGGTCCATGTAGGCATTTGGGGACCTATCATATCTGTGATAATTGTTCCATTATGTGCAGATATAAGCGATTCTAATTTTCACCCCTAAAATGCTGGAACCAGCTGTAATTGTGCAATCTATCCAGCAGAGGGCACATGCAGACTTCTTTAAAATCATGGCCGTTCCCTTTAAGTTTCACTTTCAGCACAGTCGAAGCAGGGAGCAATACTGTGGAGTGTATTTTGCTGGTATTTTAACTGATCTGTAAAATAAATCAACAATAAAGTCTCTTCAATCCTCCAACCCGCTTGGCATTAGCTACGTGCCATTTAGCTAATCTACTAGCAGAGGCTACTGCCTTGTAGAACTTTATCCAGAACAATAAATCTATTTGCTTTGCTTCATGGTTGCTAACAGACGCACTAAATAAACGAGCCCCGCTCCACGCACTGCTTTTTTAGATTCTTGGGGGGTGGACAAAGCTCACAACTTTTCAGACATTATATCGGTTATTGATGGTCGCCTTCCCCTCCCAATATCAGCAAAAGCCATAATTAACATATTGGTTGGGCTCTTAACTGTTACAACGTTGACCAGTTAGAGAATGGAGTTTGTCAGCTGATGGAGGAGGAGAACATCTTATTTCAGGATGTTGGTCGTCATTCAGACAACCTACCACTCAGCAGCAACCACAGACAGCAAGGTGGCCCTTGCCCATGAGAGATGAACAGTCACACTGCGATTATAAGATCCCAGAAGCTAATATTAGCTATCAAGAGTTAAAACTATCAGCGTGACCACATGAGCAACTCACAAAACAACACAGCCGCCCCGCCACATGGCCAACTATACAATAGTTGATGCAAAAGTTTTCTTAACCTTGACCTTGTGTCGCATGAGTCAGAACAGAGTTCTTCACTTCTCGTGGAGTATAAAGCTAACTCAAGTGTTTGCAGTAGAACAACTGTTCTCCTATTGAATGCAGCATTGTTTCTAGAAATGTTTTCATTCACACAGAAATACAGAAAACGACACAAACGCTGTAGTAACTACGCCAGGCCTTTATGTGGCGCTGCAACAAAAAAACACTGCAGACAATAAAGAAGACGTGGAGCAGAAGCTTCAAAATGACCAAATCAAGAAAAGACGAGCAAAAACTGAATTCTTTATGAGGACTTATGAAGTTCTACCTTGTGTCATAATGAACTACAACTAACAAAGCTGTTCATCTCGCACAGCTGTACTGAAGAAATGGTCCCAACTGTGAACAGATGTGCACTTCAGAGAAGACCATTGACTAAAGGTGTAGCGTCAAGACGAAAAGTGTTTTAATATTTCCAAATATACCTGCATTTAAATTTGAATATGCTAAAATGTGATTGTTAAAAAAATGACAGACACCATTTATCAGCCGATGGTCTACCTCTGCACTATATATGGATCTGCTTACAGATCTCTCTGATGTCATGGCTAAGATCATTTTTCCAACACGGTCTCCAACATCGAGTGGTGCAGCCCGTTAAAGACTGAACGTGTAAAGTAGCACCTCTTTTACAAACTGTTCACATCCTCCTCGTTTCTCGGCCACTTCATACATCAGGCGATAACAGGATGTGCTGCTGCTCGGGTCAAATGCCAATCGGAGGACTCGGGGTTGTGTTGTTCACATCTGATAAACAGAAAGTGAAGCGACTGGCCGCGAGTCAAGAATCTGCTTATTTTAATACTCATGTAGAGTTCCTGAGGTTTAATGCTGAGGAAGACACACACACACACACACACACACACACACACACACACACACACACACACACACACACACACACACACACACACACACCAGCCAGCGCCAACTTGGCACTCGCGGATTAGCCATAATGGATTTAGACCATGCTGAGAGCAGAGGTGCCCCACTTTACCCCCCCACATGTCAGAGTCAGTGAATGAGTGAATGAATGGCAGGATATCAGGGCAGTCCATCACATGCGGATACTCCTTAACCTGCCCCTTCAGATAGTGTTGCTATCAGTTTATTCCACCTATCAGACAGAATCCTGCTCAGATGGATCTCAGGAAGGTTTACAGCAACAAATGTGTGAAAAGTGATAAAAACGTGATGCATTCAGTTGCTCGGGATTTGATTTATCACCGAGCGTGAAACACTTCTGTCTGAACTGAGGAGTCTGAATTTAAAAAATAAAAAATCTGTTAAACAAAAGCCAGGAGTTTTATTACCATCTGCTCCAACAACATATTAAACTTTTACAAAGACGATCGCCTGATTGAGGCATTTTGTAGCAAAACTGCGTATTTTCATTTCTACAAGACAATTCTTCCAGCGGTGGGCCAAAGCTCAAGTTACAAGCATTTATTTATTTATTTATTTTTAACTTTGTCAGAGGAATGCTTGAAATTGTTAATAGTAGCTTTCATTCTGATTATACATAAATAAATAATAAATAAAGTTGTCATAATTGTATGTTCCCATACAAAGATGAAAATGGCTCTCTGTATTTAACCCATTACACGTGGGATACACCCAGGTGGAGCAGTGGGCAGCTTTGTGGGTGCCCGGAGAGCAATTCGGGATTGGGTGTCCTGCTCAGATACACCACGAGATGTGCACTGACCGGGGATCGAGCCCAGGATCTTTGGGTCCTGAGTCGGCTGCCCTGCCCCTACACCATCTAGAGAAAGTCACTAAGCTGGAACATCAGATGTGACTCGTTCTACAACATTTATCATGTGTGGTTTATTTTGTTTTAGTAATAAAAGGTTAGATAAGTTGTCTGTAAAAAGAGTACAGGCAACAGAAAATCATTACGGTCCTAAAGACATACCTGCAAACTCAATGGACGAAAAAGGTGACAAACGTAGTACCTGTGGGGGCGGGGCGGGGGGGCACCTTTGTGTATGTGGCAGACAGTTACATTGTCCAAACATTGACATAGCGCTAAGCTAGCGGTGCATAATGCAGATGCGCTAGCTAAGATGCTACAGATGTAGCACTCTGCTTCTCTAACGCATCCTAACCCCGCCCCCAGACGCCTGCTTCTATAACATGTTAAAGTAACAAGTGTGTGAAAATGGCCACTGGTCACCCCGGTCGACAAATGCCAGCAATTACATAGCGCTAAGCTAGCAAGCACTATATAGCTGTGTCCCAATCCAACGGCCGCATCCTTCGAAGGATGCAGCCATTGGATTGGGACACAGCTAGTGCGCTAGTGTGCTAGCTTAGCGCTTACGAGCTAAGCTAGCGCACTAGCTAGGTCCCAATCCAGCGGCTGCATCCTTCGAAGGATGCGGCCGTTGGATTGGGACACAGCTAGTGCGCTAGTGTGCTAGCTTAGCGCTTACGAGCTAAGCTA
>JARVLU010001586.1:31627999-31640719 GCA_031762415.1 Simpsonichthys santanae
GACGTCACTAGGGGCGGCGCCGTAAGTACGGAGCGCCGTAAGTCGATGGCGCCGTAAGTCGGGGACCACCTGTATTTGAAAATATGACAATGTTTTCCATCAGGTTTTATTTTTATATACAAGCACGAAGCTGTTGGAGATTTTAACTCCACCCTCGACCTACAAGCTGAGAAGACGTGGTTGTACCTGAAGCTGCTTCACTTTGAGACTAACGCATCACAGAATCTTCAAACTTCGGATTAGTGTGAGAAGATTAAGTCTTATTTAAAGACGTTACCTGTTAGAGCTATCTGCTCAGTGGGGTGGAACTTTATGGAGTTGACTGCAGAGAAACACAAAGATGTTTTATGTTTAAATCACACCAAACGTCACCGAGACACACTAGTACCGTGTTTTTCAGACTATAAATTGCACTTAAAATCCTTTAATTTTCTCAAAAATCGACAGTGAGTCTTATAATCTGGTGTAATCTTATGTATTAATTCTGGTTGTGCTTACTGACCTCAAACCAATTTTATGTGGTTATTGTGAATGAGTTGAATAGAGTTAGACTTTTCTGACTGTTTTATTGCCCTCCTTATAATCCAGTGGGCCTTATAGTAAAAAAACACGGTACTTTAAAAAAAATCTGTTTGACAAACTTGAACACGTATAAACGCTCTGAATATTTCTAAATACCTGATCCTTGATGGCCCAGATACTTTAGGAGGCACTTTCCCGTCTCAATGCTCCACAGCATCGCAGTGTGGTCTAATAAGAGATCAATGCAGAGACCAGTCAGAACGTGTTAACCCAAAAACAAACAACAAAAGCACAAACGTTAAATTGTGCGGATAATTACACATATGTGAGAAAAAAGTAGAAACTTGCCTGCAGAGGCTGTACCGAGAACCACAGGTTGGGTTCTGGTGACGCCAAGGTCCCAGATGCCGTCCCGGTGGCCGGCATATTCTTTGACCAGCTGGCAAACAGCTCTGGTTGTGGTCGCTTTGAAACTGGAGACAATCTGACACCGACAGCACACTGATGTTAACCCGGAACAGTGAAACATCACAAGTGTTTCAGCAAAAGGGTTCCTACACAACATTCCTCCAAATGGAATCCTTCATAATTGTGTTCTTCTCAAAAAGTTTTTGTATTTAGGCCTTTTTTTTGTCAACTTTTTGGGTCAAGCTGTTGATTTTAAAGTTACCCCCCCCTTCCCAAAAAGGACCAAATCAATATTATTTTCACTAATAATTATAAATGTTAACCAGTCTTTCTTTCAGAACTTTGTGTGTATTTGCTCCATGAGTGCATTCAACTCTTCAGTGACTCCATTTTGTTTTAGTAGAACCGTGTAGGAACCCTGATCTAAACAAGGGAGGAGGCGGGTCGGCAGAACTGAGGATCACTGCTCAGCGGGGTTCTTGTAGTATGCCGGAGCCAAAAATAAATAAATAAAAAGGTTTCTATTAAAATCCATATTAGTCTGAAGAGGTTTTATGAAAATAAATTTAATAAATCACCAGTGGGATGTTACAAACTTTTCCAATTTGAAAACATCATAAAGTAAAAGAAAGCTAAACTGATCTGCAACACAAAAAAAAGAAAGAAACAATGGTAGCACTTTAGTTATTTTAAATCAGTGCAACAGATTAAATTTAGTGAAGGTCGTGGTTGGGACAAGAAGTGAGTCAGTTGCATCAATTTTTGATGGAGGTGTTTACATTAAAGATGGGAATGATACAAACAGGAGTCCGGGTTCGTTTTGGAAACAAACCGCTAAACACGTTCCAACTGAAAGGAAGAGGGAGAAAGGCATCATTCCTCTGAGGAGGGACAGAAGGTACACAATCAGAAATAAAATAATTAAAATAAAAACTACTTGAGCAGTTTGATAAATTAGAATAGAGTTTTTAAGCTGAGTCAAATAGTTGCTGATGGTTAATGAGAGTTCAGGGACATTTCAACTAAACAGATGAGGATTTTTACATTTAATGCAAATGAATTTCCATGTAGGCCTGTCACAATAACAAATTTTGCTGGACCATTAATTGTGTCCGAAATTATTGCGATAAATGATAAAATTGTTTGAAATTTGACAATAATTAGTAATTATTGTCAGATTTAAGAAGAAATGTTGGTTAATTTTTGTATGTAGTACCTTTTTTGACCACTGGATGGCAGTATAAGACTGTTTGAACCGAAAGATGGATAGTGAGGGAGCGAGCAGCGTGTCTCTTTAAGAAAAATGGGAGGGAGGCCCATTGATGTGACATGGGCTGTCTCTCCTTCTTGTTTTTCGGTTCTCAAATTGGCGGACGCTCAGTGTGATTTGAGCTCTTTTGCATAGCATTTTTCCACACAAAACTTTTAATAAAAAAAATTAGAAAACAAGTTCTCAGCTTTTGTTGCAGAGGAAAAACAACTTTTTACACAAAGGCATGGGTTTCAACCGTGAATTTTGGAGCTTCAACAAGACGGAGGTCTTTTTTCCCGAGGTTGGCCTGTTAGCTTAGCTCCTACCTTAGCTTCTCAGCTTAGCTGCTTTTAACAATCCAAAAACACAATTCTGGACGGTTAAAATAGATTTAATGATATAGAGGCAGGGCTTGGGACCCGAAAGTCCCAGGTTGAATCCCCGGTCACTGCATACCTTGTGGTGTCTCTGGGCAGCACACCTCATCCCAAAAAGGCCCCCTGGGCGCTTTCAATAGCTGCCCACTGCACCACCTGGTGGTGCATGGGTTAAATGCAGAGACTAATTTTGCCATTGTATGGAAACATACAGTGATGACATTGTGTGACATTTTTATTATTATTGTTAAAAATAAAAGAGAAAGGGAGGGGTCAGTGAAGAGCACCGGAGTTGAGTCATTTGTCATCCAGTGTCTTCAGTAGAAAGAGACACGAAGAAACGATAAAGCTGATGAATGAAAATGAGGTTGATAATTTTAATTTATCATGTGATTGATTTATTGTTTATCACGACAGGCCTAATTCCACAACTTTTTTTTTTAACTAAATAAACAAGAATCCTGGCCAAAAAATGGATTGATTGCTCAGATTTGATTCAAATCAATTCAATTCAGTTTATTTATAAAGTGCCAATTCGCTACAAGTCATCTCACGGCACCGTACAAAAACATTCGCCTACGTTACAAAACACCAGTTAGTAAAAGTTATCTGTCTCAGGAAGCCAGCAGATCGTGTTTAATTGTCACTTCACCAGAAGGTTTAGGTTTCAGCGCTGCAGAAAAAGCTTTAAGTTTCTGTTTGAGGAGTGAGTCTAACGCACCCAGCAGTTTAAATGGCTGCAGTGTGCAGTCCGCCACAGCCGCAGACAGGTTTAGCTCATTTTAGATTTAAAAACTACAATCAGAGTTGTCTGATCAGTCTAAAGAAACTATTCCTCAAAAGCTCTGATCTCAGCAAAACTACCTGAATCCACACAAAAAAACAACAACCCCTGCAATACACCAGGATGGCTTACAAAACCCCTCTCCTTCCATGAAGACATGTTCGGTTTTAAACTCAAACAGGTTTATGAGTTTCAGGCTCAAACTCAGATACAGGATGGCTGAGAGCTCTGTTTAAGAGGCATATGACATCTTAAATAAATGAACAAAACCGAATAGTTGCAAAACTGTTTCTATCATGAGATCATGATGCCTTAAATAAAAAAAAAGGCTGCTAGCTGTTTATCACAAGCTGAGGTCAGAGCTCTGCAGAAATTAGCATTATTACAGATTTGTGAAATGTGAAGGTCATTTTCATAAAATACATTTGAAAGTGAAAATAAATAGGAGCTCATATTCATTAGAATTTAGGTTACTGAAGCAGGTATTGAAATCTAATAAAATATTTTAAGTTTTGGTGACTAACCTAAAAAAGAAAACCTCTAAAAATGCTAAAGCTGACCTGTCTGAGTGCTTTTCTGCAGACTGCACACCGGGTCATCGTTAAGCAGTTACCTAAAGCAGCCACTAAATGCTCCTCATCCTCATCACTCCAGGAGTTAAAAAGCATTTTGTAATAGGAGCTGCTTTACGCTAAAGATCTCCACAGTGTACCATTATGTGAATGCCAACAAGAAGCTAAAACAAAGCCAAAGAGGTGCAACTGAAATAAAAAATACTGTTAGTGAGATAATGAAAGTCAAGTTTTATCTCACGCAGAAACTGATAGAAAAGCTCAAACTCCTACATTTGAATGACCAAGTCTCGTGGGGAGGGAGGGTCGACCCCCTGGCTGGGCTGTTCATGCATATTGGCACACAAGGGGGAGAAATGTACAAGTTACCCATGAGTCTCCACCCCACAACTCCCAACTGGTTACGCTGAAGTTGCGGGATCCACCTACTCTGGCGTGGCAAGAATTTGAACGTGGCTACGAGCAAATAAAATAAAAAAATAAAAAAAAGACAGCAGTTTCTTTCTTTATCACTCAGAAATCATTAAACAAAGGCTCATCCAATGCCTTCTACCTGTCAAGATACAGTTAACTGTTTGTTGTACTGATTTATTCTGACAACGTCCTACAATAAATTCCCTGTAAATAAAAATATATAATAAAGTTGTTTAAAGCTTTACCTTAAATGAAACCCAAATTAAATCTAAAAAAAAATGTAGTTTCTTTCTTTAAAACAGTATTTAAAAAAAACAAAAGTTTCACAATAGGGTAATTACCTTGCTTGTGGACGCCTTGTAGGTAGTTTTCAGCTTTTGAGACAGCTGACTGGTGCTGTGGCTCGCTGTTCATCATCAGGACACAAACCAACACGTTGTACAATAGCAGTGGTCAGAGGATTATAAAAACAAGCCACTGTAAATAAATGTAAATAGGTTTAATGGAGAATTACCTTTTGTTTTAAGAGCTCCTTTAGCTAAATCTGCTCCTTCAACTGTCTGCCCTTCTGCAGCCAACCGATCATTCAGCGTGTCGATTTCTCTGCGTACTGAAGGACAAACGTGATTTATTTTAAACACCGCGTTACAAAACATCGAGTGGGAAGAGCTTCACTGATCATACTACTTATGCAAGACAGTTATTAATTCAGTAATATCACATTAAACAACTAGTCAGTGGCAGAAAAGCAGCAAAATCTTAGTCCAAAGCAAAAAGAGCGAAAGAACCGAGTGAAGCCTGAACAGTAACTTTGCTCTGATCTTATCCCCGTTTTGTTTTCTAAACCAAATAAGATTTATTTAGCAATAGAAAACTTCAAGTTTGATTTCACTACAGGGACACGTGCGCTAACAACAACACAGCATAAAATAAGAGGCTCTAGTTGTGCACACTTTATGGAAAACCTTTAAAGAAAGACAGCTTTACCAAAAAAAAAAAAACCTGAAACAGAAAAAAATACTGTGCCAAGAAAAAAGAGAAAATCAAAGTTTTGTTGTTTGGCAGCATTTTAAAAGCTAATGGCTCAAAAGTTTTATAAAATGTAGTCTCTCCTGAGCAGTCAATGTAGCAGTGTGCTTCAGAGGCACCTCAGATCTGTCCAGGAACACTGAGGACAACAGCAGAGGTGTGTGGTAACTTACGTTCCAAGTTTTCTAAGTACAAGTTTTCAAACTCTCTCTCGATCTGACTGAACAGGTCCAGCAGATTGCTCCTCAGAGACAGGGGCAGTTTGGAGTCCTGCAAGAAAAGAGAAAAGAACCTTCAACCATCTGGAAGCATTCAGGTTTAGAATTGAGCAGAACATTGTGTGGACGAGATATTCATGGTTGGAGACTTTGTGCAGGGCTAACTTTAATAAGTTAGTGTGTATTTATTATTGTATATGTTCCATATTTTCCTAACAGGGCAATTTGCTTCTCAGACCGCAGGTTTGCTTGTGGTTCCTAGAGTTTCTAAAAGAAGAACGGGAGGCCGAGCTTTCAGTTATTCTCCTGCAGGTGGAATGAATTTCCAGTTTCCATCGAGGAGGCCATCACCTTGTGTCAGACCCAAGTCTTTCCTTTATAATGATGAATCCTGTAGTTAGTGTCGACTTGGGTTTCCTGAACTACCCCTTAGTTCTGCTGCTATAGGCTTAGACTTCTGGAAAACAAACTGACCCCATTTCTTCATGTCTGCTGTCATTAACCTGAGTTTTCATTTGTTTTTCTTCCCATAGAAACTACACCTGGACCAATCCATCTGAGTTTGTCTCTTTCCAGTTGACCCAACCCCCAGGTGAGGCAGAAGGCTGCCTACGTTGAGCCTGGTTCTGCTGGAAGTTCCTTCCTGTTAAAAGGAAGTTGGTCCTTTCCACTGGCACCAACCAACGTGCTTCTTGGGATGGGGGATTGTAGCAAAGTGACATTTTGACACAATCGACTGGCTTCCTTACAGTTCACATTTTATAATGTACTGTATATGAATGTGAGGTAAGAGAAAATGAAAAGGTACAAAAGAGTTGAAGTGGCAGATCCACAGCAGCACAGCTGGAATGTGACTTTATCCTTAATGTTTGTTTCAAAAGTTTAGAAAACTTAAAAAATAATAAAATAAAAAAATCAATCAGAGGAGCTGCAAACTATACAATGTACTGAACTAATCTAAAAAGAAAAAAAACTAAAAGAAATTATATTTATGGAAGTAAATGTGTACAATTGTAAAAAGCTGATAATAATTTATACAAGACAAGTTAACAGTTTGGCAACAGCAACATAAGATGTTTCACTGCCTCAAATAAAAAAATGTATCTTATTACGTTAGAAAGTAAAGAAATTAAAATGAAACCCCAGTTGAAAATAAAATAACTTTGAAACCAGAACACAGCTTTTTTTAATCCACATTTTCAAACCTACAACATCCTCATTTAAAAAGAAAAGTTATTAAGAAAATTATAGTTCCAGCAATGTTAAAAATAATCTTTAAAACTGCATTTATTTTCTGAAAAAGGCCATTCAGCAGTTTCAAAACAGAACTATAAATACTATTTTTTTAATTTTCCCCTGGCTGTACTCAACAGCAGTTTAACATTACCGGTACTTACAGACTGGAGCGCAGTAATGAAACCAACGTGAAATAAGCTCCAGCTCCTCGCAGCGTTCACCAGTCATTCATAATGGACGTGCTCAGAGCGAGGAGCTCGATTAACTCCTGAGCGTGCCGTACTCTGACAGAATACATCGTTTTGAGCTGCAGCCATTTTCCACAGAAAACCAGTCGAGTGTGACGACACGAACTGACGATGGCAGCAGAAAAGTTAGTGCCGCAGCACAAATACTCAAGTAACTCTAGAAAAATTAACTGTTTTCTTATTTATTTATTCCATAAAACAAAAAACTGATTGGCTCATTAAAAAAAACAGATAAATTGAGACGTTCAAATTTCAAAGAAAATACCTTTTCGCCTGCAGTCATTTATAATGTCAGATGAAGCCCTTGTGTCATTTTTCAATAACATTTTATTCAAGTTTAGCTTGTCTAGCTCATATTCTCTTCTTGCCCAGACGAGCTTTACATTTAATTTTCAAGACCATTTATACTTTTGATTGATAAAAGCCCAACACAGCACATCAGGATCCACAAATTTTTGGAAGCTGACCTGAATTAAGAAGGACACAAATAAACTAATACAAAATCTGACAGCACATGAAATCTGTGAAGTTACTGGAACATCTAGAAAAGTCACATCTTCAAAGGACAACTGAACTGGAGCACCACAAAACCTGCTGTCGGTACGAACCCAACCCAAACTAAACCAAACGTACACAACAAACACGAGCTCTAACATCTACCTGGGCTTTTACTCTACTGTCTGAAACACTGAACCTCAGGCACCGAACACTTACCTCTGTTCTCATGAGGGAGTCCAGATTATCAAAGGACTGGAACCAAAACAGACCAGAGTAAAAAGAAAAAAACACGACATGAGGCGGGGACTGCGTTTAATTTGTCCAGAACCAACGCAGGTAAAGATTCAGATACAAAAGAGCTCCAACCTCCATTTGCATGACAATAAATTCAGCTTTCACCTGTTGTGAGATCCACAATGATAAGCCTTTTATTTTTTTACATTTAAAAGTATAAAATTTGAAAACTATTAAAAACAAATACGTATACCGGTATTATAATACTTCCTTTGTCTTCACAAAATAAAAATGTAACAAGGTGCATAGTTTTTATGTCTCAAACTTGAACCAAGAAACCCACAAAAAAATCATGACTGAAGATTTATTTTTTTGTCCAAGATTAAAACCATTAAAACCATATGTTTACATTGCATTACAGCAAATGCACTTGTGTACCGGTAATTAAAATTCCTCAATAACGCTCTATTATGTGCAGTTATTCAAGTGCGCCACTAAATATAGCTAATGCATCAATCTGTAGGTACAATCCATAGAAGTAGATAAGTTAACATTTTCTACAATACCATCAGGTGTCCTCTGACTGCACAGATTCTCACATAAAAGAAATGTCTTCTACATCAACACAAGTGGGAATCAAGGAGATTAAACCTTCCTCTTTCTTTTTAATACTATGGTTTTGTTAGGAAACAACAGGCAATTTGAATTTATCCTACATCCTAATAATGACTCAGGACTTTATTTGCTGGTCAGAGATATTCAAACACTGAGAAAGAGGAACAAACACCAATGAGCCAGTTGATCTGTGTCTAAAGCCAATTGTTTTCAGCTAAATTAACAGTACATGACATTAATAATGCAGTAATTGTGGCGTGATTAAGTCAGCGATAATATTATAAACCATTGTGAGTCTGCCTAAACGGGTTCATTAAAACCTAATTGGCTTAGGTTTAGTGCTTACGAGTGCAGACGGCAACAGCAGGACAGCAGGCTAATAATGATCGACAGCAGGGGAGAGCAGCTTGGCATTTAAAGAGAAGCAGCTGGAAATACGCAGAAGTGACATGCGTATTCCTTAAAAGGAAACCGGAGTCGCCATCACCTGTCCCTCCAGCATGTCTCTCTGCAGGCCTGAGCGGTCCTGCTCGGTGCTGTTGGTCCTGCGGATGGACAGACTGTGAGACTTCCTCTTCTGCTTTGCCTGGCGGGCGGCAACGCTGCTCCCGCTTTCTGGCATGTCTGCGTCCAACCCTGATTCCACCTGTCTGAAAGTAGACAAAAAGGTCAAACAAAATAAAATAAAAATCCCTGGCATCGTACAAGTTTTTCATTCAGCAAGAAAATATAGGGTGTCCACATGGCAGTGGTTGTATTTGGCAGCTTTGCTAGTGTGAATGTGCGAATATGACAAAATGAATGAGTGTGAAAAAAACAGTGTTGCTGAGCGTATTTGCCAGACAAATCCTCAGCGGGTACCATAAGGTGAAGCAAAAGAGATTACAAAGCTAGAAAGTGACAAGCATGCAATATTTAAAGTCAATATTCTAGCGGAGAGGAAGCAGATATAGTCTAAAGAAAACATTCATCACGACATTATTCTGAAAACAATGTCCTGATGTATTTTCCTAACAAATTAACCACGTTACCAGGGCAGTGCAGCAAAATCTACAACTACTGAGGCTGCAAAAATGACTTTAAACCAATTAACCTGCCATTTCTATCAACAACTGAGTGCTAAAAGTGATCAACTGTATTCTAATAATATTGTCCAAATGCAATGATAAGGTCCAATGTGTAAACGAACTGAACATTCCAAAAACTACATTTAAATGGATAAAAGAGGCATAAATCCCAAATAAATTAGGTAATCTTGAATGAAAAGAGCTGCAGCATTTGCAGGGTTATGATGCTCTGATCGGTCATGCTTTTTAAAATATATTCCAACTGTCTCACACCATCCTGTGACAGTTTATAATTTAATGATTTCATCTGGTTTTCATCTTGTCAGTGTCTTTAACTTTACCCTTTACATTTTTAATAAGCTACTGAATGTGTGAAATATCCTTCAATGATTGAATGTTTAGACTTGAAATAGAAAATGTTGACATCAGTGCATCAGGATGAGATTAGTGACAAACATTAGCAGCTGGGTCCAGCTGTATTTGTACACCTCTATGTTTCCCCTTGAGATGAAAAATGAAGATCTCCGGCTACTTAAATTAGAAATAAAAATATAGTTTTTTTTTTATTTTTACCCTAAACCAGAAAGTCACTAAAGACACTGCATCCTTTTATCACCCGTTTTGCCTCAGAACCAGCAGAATAATGCACCTTTGTCTGTTAGACGGTCTGCTACTCCGATCTGTGACTCATGAGGCCAAACACAATTTATCATTAATGTTGCCATTTTATCACCGTGCGTATTCAAAAAACACAGAAGAGCGATGCTAAACTCACAAATACCTCCTGTCGAGTCACCTCCCTCTGCCCATGCTAAGCGAAGCTAACATCACCCGTTAGCCGCTGATGCTAACAGGCTAACAGGGAGGTCATAAGATGGCACTAAACTTACCAGAAAGTCTGTTTAATGGTGGGTTTTATTCCGAGGTATTGTCGCGAATGTTGGCATTGCTCGCATTTTCCCTTTATTCGTGTGCTGCGCAGGTTTTGTTTAAAATCCGGTACCGACAGCGGACCGTTAAAGAGTCCGTGGGAAAAGATAACGAAGCTAATTCCGGTCGACCGGTGTTGTGCTGAAAATAGCACCCCCATTCCATGAAGCCCATCTGACAACCGTATATACAGTATGTATGAAAATAATAATAAATTTAAAAAAAAAATGTTTATATGTATGTCTCTATATCACTACATAAATTTATCTTAATTTTGTTCATTTTGATTAGTTTAGTTTTGCGAGGAAGTTATAACCAATTTTGGTGGGGCACTGCTTACGGAAAGCATCACTAGTTCCGTCATATAATTTAAATACAAAATAATTACAAAATAAAGTACAACTTTTTAGAGTTACCAAAATACAGAAAACTATCTTTTCTGAATTTTAATCTATCATAAAATAAACGATTAAATGAATGCCATTATCATGAAGGGTGTGCTTTTTTCGACAGGGTACATGTTTATGCAAAACACCGTATCTTTCTACATCAACTTACATTATTTGTACAAAAAAATAAACGACCAAAATGGGAAAAAAAATACTTATTTTCAAAAACGACTGAAATTTCTATAATTGGGCAAACAATATAAATCGTTTTAAATTAGCTTTAACAGTACACTAGCTAGTTTGTTTCAAAGACATAAAAATGTTCATAAACAAAATATGCATACCGTAGTTTGATATGCCTGGAGATTAATTTCTAAAGAATACTATGCATAAAGGTAAACAATGTTGCTGGTCAGAGCAAAGAGATGAAAAAAATATACATTATGGACCCAAACTACGTACGGTTTTATCTTTTTCCCAAGATAAAAGCAATCGATAAAGAAAAATGTATTTAACAACCTGGTCTGTGTTTTGTTCAGGTGTATTTTTATTTAGATCCTTGTTTCTGAGTTACATTACAATTACACAGAAATTATCATCATCACTTTATCCAAAATAAGGCCAGGATTTCCTGATCCCCACCCTCAAGCTGTAAGTCATAAAAGGTTGTTTTACTGCCAAGAGAAGCTCTTTAACACAAGGGTACACAATCAATTTAATATAACTTTTTTTTTTTTTTAAAACAACCAATTAAATAACTGGATACCAAGTCTTTGATTCTGTGTGTCGTAGGGCGGCAAAAAAGACAATATGTTTTTCCCCCGTCCAGAGAAAGTCGTTTTATCTGTGATCTGTGGATCCTGACTTCCTCTTTCCAGCCAGGAGGTGTTTGGGTTTGAGGTCGAACACGTGTCGGTCCGATTCTCCTCTTCTGGCTTGGCGGTTCATCTCTTTCTGGGAGTTCTTCATCATCTTCTTTGTCTTTCTCGCCATCTGATGTACAAAAATAATAAAAACACAAGAGAGGATCATCCATCCATTCATCCAACGTTTGTTGGTTTGTCAGGAAATATAAATATATATACCGTATATACTGTATATGTATATTATATATAAAATATCTACTCATTTTGATGTATTGTTCTGTTAAACAATGTAAACTTTTCATATTGGGAGCTGTAGACATAAAGACATCACACACCTTCGCATCTCTCAGACCAGACTGGTCTCGAGGTGGACGAGAGGCGCTCTGGCTGCGGGTTTTGGACGTCGGAGGAGCTGAAGCTTCACGCTTACGTTTCCTCGTGATGCTGCGGGAACGCCGGGCCTCTTGAGCGTAATGGCTCTGAAATTACAAACACAAACATAAAAATTTGACATGCATCTTTAAAAGTTAATGATAAATTAATAGGTATTAAGACAAAAACAAAATGCAATGAAAACAGAAGTGAGTAACTTTTAGTTATAATTTTACGTTATATAATACAAACAGCATGAATAAATAATTGTTTTGCTTGAAGAGACGTTTAACCACAGTCATCAAAATGTGCGAAGATCTTACTGATCTAAACGTTGCAGAAAACTGAAAAACTGTCCTTTTTCCAAACATTCAGAAATTAATAACATCAGGCTTTAAAGATAATAAATGCTCTAAAATAAATATATATATTAAAACTGCATCAGTTGGGACATGCAGATGAGGTCAGATTGGTTGTAGCTAACTTCAGAACTACAGTTCTTCCTAAAAATTATGCACAAAAATGAAGATGATGATCTAAACTCTACAACAGAAGAGACTAAATGAGCCGATTCTGTATCCAGCAAACAACATACAAGCAAACAAACGTTAGCAGTCACTGCTAAACGAATTACACTGTACATGCATTTCTTTTTCAAATTTGGTGCCTTGTTTATTTTTTTTGTATTT
>JARVLU010001586.1:31640819-31652222 GCA_031762415.1 Simpsonichthys santanae
ATATAATGTTAGTAGTATTTTTTTTTTTTGTATTTTAGATTTTTTTATGTTTTTTTGTATTTTAGTAATTTTTATACATTTTCTTAGTATGTTAGTACGGTAGTATTTTTTAATGTTTTTATAGTATTTTAATTTTTAATGTTTTTTAGTACGTTTGTAGTATTTGTAATGTTTTATAGTAATTTGGTAGTTTTATTATGTTTTTTAGTATGTTAGTAGTATTTTTAATATGTTTTTAGTTGTTAGTAGTATTTTTTAATATGCTTTTTAGTATGTTAGCATTTTGTAATGTTTTTTTGGTATTTTGGTAGTATTTCTTATGTTTTTTTTGTATGTTATTAGTAATTTTAATATGGTTTTTGTACATTTGTATTTTTAATATGTTTTTTTAGTATGCTAGTTTTTTTTAAATGTTTTTTAGTATGTTAGTAGTATTTTTTAGTACTATGTTTATAGTATTTTTGCTGCATGCTTTGATATTTCTTGTTGGGTTTGTTTGTTTGTTTTTCCCGAGTCGAGACGGTCCTCAGCATTTCATAGCATTGTTGACCTTGTGTTGATTTTGCACATGACAAATAAACCAAACCTGAACCTACAAGAGGCTTATAATCATAAACACATAAATAATTATTAAAAAGTTCTTATTTATTGTTCTTCCATTCAATCAATAAATTAACACTTTGAAAAAATGTTTGGCTCTCAAAATAAACTAACCATGTAGAAACTTTTCAGTTAAAAAATTTAACAGGCTTAAATAAATAAAAAATAGAGAATTATCAGCTTTTGTCCAAATATTTTTTCAATCATCTGCATTATTGGGACTCTTCAGTTCAAATACGTTTAAAAAGTAATTAGTAAAAGTAAAAACTGATCACATGCCAATCACATTTTTTAACTCGCTGGATCTCCAGAACTTTTAAACAGTTAGTGCATGTGATGTAAAAACGTAAGGACTTACATCTTTGTTGTCGTTCATGTCCAGACCGAGGTTACTCATCTCCTTCTCCAGCTGCTTTTTCTCAACCTGAACAGAAAAACACAAACAGTTTAGAGTTGAATCTTAGAAAGCTCGAGAAAAGTCAAAGATTAACTAAGAGGACATGTGAGGAGGTTTAAAATATCAATAAAACCACCTCTCATTAACATCAGACAACAATAAAAATATTAGCGCTAATGTTTAGGAGTGGTTTACAACAAAAAGCGAAATTTACTGTTTGGTAACAGTTTTAAAAAGGTTTAAAACAAAAATTAAAACAAAAGTGACAGGGCTGAAATGCAGTGATGAAACTTTTATTAACAACCAATAAAAATAACATTTTGGGGACAAACTATTTCCTTTACAGTGCTTAAAGACCATCAGCTCCAAGCTTGGAATTAAACTGATCATCCAGTTAAATTAACTTCATCATTAGGGATTAATAGAGTACAATAAATAAATGAATAAAATAAAATCAATTATCAGTCCTTCTCCAGAAAAACCAAAAGCTACCAGAAAATAACATTTAAAGTTGTGTTTTCCGACGAGCTCTGTTTGTGAGATGATGTCAAAAAACTTGTCTGGATTATGGCGCTCAACTAAAATTATATTAAGATTAAAAATAAAACAAAACGGACAAAACGTCTGTGATGATCTTTGTCGGTTTTGGATTATTTGATATTGATTTTAAAATGATTAAAACAAAGAAGAAATAAAAAAAATACTAATTTATAAATAAATAAAAGGAGTAGAACCTGCATGCTGCTCTGACCTCATTTTAAAGCTGACCCTCTCAGGTGAACATTGAGCCCCGCCCCCCTCACCTTGATGGCGGTTCTGGGCATGCGAGGCCCGTGAATGTCCTTCTCTCTGGACTCGGCGACCATGAGCTGCCTCTTCTCTTTGATCTGTTTAGCGAGGGAGCGGATCTCCTGCATCTCTTCGTCCTCGCTCTCGTCAGAGTCGTACTCCCCGGCTCGCTCCTTCAGCTCCTCCTCCTTCTCGAGATCCTCCAGTTTCTGCCACGGAGGAGAGACGCACGACAAATTACATTAAACTGCAGGATTAAATCAAGCCACACAGGTTTTTTTTTAATATTGGATGAGCCTTCTGATTTCCCTGGAGACACATGGACACAACAACAGTAGACCTGACTCAACAATCATAAATTACATGTGGATAAACTCGACTGTTGGCCCCAGAATTAATTAACACACTTTAACAGGCTGAGGGCCATAAATCTGATTTTCAGGCTTCAGTTAACCAATAGGAAGCCTCAACTTTCATTTTAGCTCATTACTATGTTCAGAAAAAAATATATTCAAGCTAAATTGCACTTGATTACACATCTGTCTCTACATAAGACAACAGAAGATCCACAGACTTTTTCAACATCCATAAAATAAATTATATGGCTGATAAAAAGCTTTATAAGTGGGACAAACTGCCAAATACCGGAATACTCTACTTTCAGTCACCTCTTGGTTACAACACATAAAACTAAGGGTTAAAACTAATACAGTAAATACAAACAAGATTTTGAAGGTTCAAGAAATAAACACAGTTTTGAAAATGGAAAACTCACCCTCATAATATCAGGATCGATGTAATCAGCAATGTTGTGTCCCTCCCACATCTCAGGAATCTTGTCCTGCTTCTCATCCTCGTTCATCAGATCCCAGTATTCTTTGAAATACATAAACGTGAAGCTAGTAAGCATCTAACCTCTACAAGGACGGCTGTACCGTCAGAATAAAAACACTTCTTACTCTGCAGGTCCAGAACGTAATCATCACCGAGCTCCATCTCCAGGTCTCTCTCCTGCAGGATCCAGAATGAAACGTTTTAACTCAAACAGCTGCTGAGGTTCACATGCAAACCAGATCGAGACAGTTTATACAATATTCTGTTGAACAGTCCAGATCGGTGATGGAGGCAAAAACAAAACAACTTGACGTGAATTTCAAACCTTTTAAGTAAAGTAGTGATGTATGAAGAGCAACATTTGCCTTTAAAGACTTCAGGTATTGAGCACTAAAACAATTAAAGATCCTTCGGCAAACACCAGCAAGGCCTTTATGGTTTTACCTCCAGTGAACTCCTACGTACCAGTTTGCGTTTAGGTGCGTCCACCTCCATGGCTTTCCTACGATTCAAAGCGCCCTCTGGGATGAACGGAGGTCTCTCCTGGAAAACAAAAAAAATCAGATAACGTTTCAAATCGGTGTCAGTGGAGTGCGTATAGATGCACGCATCGTGCTCTAGTATCTTACTACCATACACGTCACATCAGTCCAAATATGTCTAATAAAGTGGAAAAAAACAAATACATCGCTTCACCGTATAAGTCTCATCTATTATGCGTCACCGCTGACAACCCGGAAGCGTGGGCCGGTGTTGTGCCAAAAATCGTTTGGCTGTCAAACAGCGGCCACGGGAGCGTGCACGGTAGAACTTTTAACAAGAATTGAACAAGATTAACATTTAAAAACAATTATTTGTTTGCTCGACATTATAGCAAAGGTGTGACCCAGTTGAATTGTTCCTTAAAAAATGCATTTTAACGCTAAAATGAGCTGCATACAAAACAATAAAATACAACTTTATTTATAAAGCACTTTAAAACAACACCGTTGGCCAAAGTGCTGTGCACTAACACACATACAAGCATAAAAACTATCAACTCAACAAACACCATACAAGTAATGAACTACCAAATCAAAACAGCAAGCAGTAAAAACTATAAAATAAATAACTTAAAAAGAGTAAAACCAACATTTCAAGCTGTGTTAAAAGCCAAAGAGAAAAAAAGTGTCTTCAGAGCAGATTTTAAAACAGGAAGTGATGTCAGAGGCAGCGACTGAGAACGCTCGGTCACCTCTCAGCCTCCTGTTGGACTTTGGGACGACCAACAGCAGCTGATCTGCTGACCTCAGAGAGCGAGTGGGAACGAACGGCTGGAGATGGTCGGACAGATACTGTGAGACCATGAAGACGTGAATACAAACAAAATAAACTTAAAATTAATCCGGAAATGAACTGGGCGCCAGTGAAGCGATTTTAAGACAGGGTTGATGTGCTCTCGTTTTCTGGTACCAGTTAAAAGACGAGCAGCAGCGTTCTGAACCAGCTGAAGTTGAGTCAGTAATGACTGGCTCAGACCAACATAAAGTGAACTGCAATAGTCCAGAGGAGTTGTGATGAATGCAATGGATTAAAATCTCAAAATGATGATGTGACAGGAATGGTTTCACCTTGGCCAGTTGTCTCAGGTGATAAAAGCTGGACCTGACCACAGATTTAATCTGAGCATCCAGTTTAAAATCACTGTCCAGCCTTACACCCAGGTTAGCTGCTGTCTCAGTCAGATGTTTTGTTAAAGGACCCAGATCAACATGGACTTTGGAACCATCACTGGGCTTAAACAACAGGACCTCTGTCTTTTTCTCAGTAAAATGTAAAAAGTTCTGTGACATCCATGCTCTGACTTCTGCCATACATTCCAGGAGTTGGCTCAGGGAGTACTGTTCATCTTGTTTCAATGGAACATAAACTTAGCTGTCATCATCGTAAAAATGAAAAGAAATACCGTGTTTCCGGAGAATATATCCCAGAGGTAGTAAATAAAGGGAAAACAGAAGGGGGCCAAGTATAGATCCCTGAGGTACTCCACATGTGAGAGGTGCTACAGAGGACTCCACAGAACTAAAACGCACACAAAAGCTTCTCTCCGTTAAATAGGATCTAAACCACTGTAGAGCAGCCTCTAGTGGCTGAAAATGGTAGTGTTCAATATTTTCTATGTCAGAATGAATGAAATCATCAGATCTCAGACAAGAATTGGATTATAAATATGAAAAAACAAAAAACAAAACATATTATTTGCTTCGGTAAATAAGTCGCAAGATTTGGAAATTTATGCAAAAAGGTGCAACATATGAAAAGATACGGTTGTTTTATTTTCCTTACTGTCTTATTTTCCTTACTGTCACTGAGATGTGAATGTTATGTTATAATGTTTTAGTTTCACTGACGCCAGCAGCGGCGGGTCAGACGAGCTTATCGAGGTCGCTGGACTGAGACGGACCCCATGACTTCAAACAGAACTTAGAACGTACGACGACAGACTGAGGTGTGACAAAACATTCCACTATGACTTCAACTGAAGTTGTGATGATTGCCGAACATCTAAACGAGGTGTGTTGACGCAGGAGCGCGTTGCTCTGTCGACTGTCCAGATCATTTGTGTCGATGTAACTTGAACCTCACCTTCTCGTCCCTCTTGGCAGGAACGGCCAGGTGCAGCCTGTTGAGAACATCGTGGACCTTCTTGCCTTTTATCTTGGTGTTGACGCGATGAGCGAGAAGCTGATCGCAGGCCTGAGAAACACCGGAGCGTTAGAACCAGCGCGCCGCGGCGGGTCAAAAAGCCTCAACGCCACCGGAGCTCACCTCAGTTTTAACCTGCATGACGCCCTCCTCTGTGAGGGTGCTCGTCTCGATCACCGTGACCGCCTCGGCCGAGAGGTCTGCAAAGATTTTCTGACAAAGACAAGCAGGAGCGTCAGAGGAGCGCGACACTTCTCCATCTAAACACAACTGGACTCATCGGTCTGCGCAGTGAATCACCTGGTTCTCCTCCGAGAGCTCGTTGATCTTCTTCACGTCACATTTGTTGGCCACGACGAGGAGAGGCTGCGTGAAGAATGCATCAGCATCAGTTGCACAGGATAAACTGCTGGTAGCTTCGTTTCTGTCCGCTGTCTGAACAAAACCTTCCAAGTCTAACTGAGATTAACGTGTTGGACTATTCAACCTCACCTAATATCCAACCACCATGTAAAAACTGCACATGGACCGGTTTATGTTAGAAGAAACGTGACCAACGCCTCTATTCTGAGATCGTTGCAGCACTTGAACTATAGCTTGTGAATGGTTCTCAGCTGCTACATTTGCCAAATTACAACACAATATCTGTAAAACTGAAGAGATTATTGCCATTTTTGTGTTTTCTAATGCAAGCTGGCTGCGGCGGCCATCTTGAATTGGGTTGGCTCCAAAAGTTATTCAGCTGTAAAGGAACATCTGATGATTAGTTCCTGAAAGTTTCTTTAAAATCTATCAAGCGAGTCATGAGATATTTTGCTAACAGACTGACAAAGTTGACTCCAAGTAGTTATTTGGAGCCAGGCAGAAAATAAAATAGAGGAAAGTATCATGTCCTTTAGATACTTTCTAAAAGCAGGTTTCATTCTTTAAAAATGTTTCTAGTTTCTCTGACGGCTTTAAGTTTTATAGAAACCTCCGGTTTCTGTTTCTTTTCATTACCTTGTTGGCAAAAAGCGGGCGGATGTTGTTGAAGAGCTCCAGCTGCTCCTGCAGGCTGTGGCCGCACTGCTCGGACAGGTCCATGACGTAAAGAATGGCCGACCGCAGGTGAGCCAGGGCCGTGATGGCCTGCATCTCGATGGTGTTCCTCTCCTCCAGGGGGTGGTCCAGGATCCCAGGGGTGTCCACCACCTACAAGTGCAAACGCAGCGAGCGCAACTGAAGAGACACTTCAGACATGCACGACGAATCACAACAATTCAGCTTTAAATATTTAAAAAATTTACAACTTTACTGTGCCGACGTTATTAAATTGAATATTACAGCCCGTTCTCAAGCTGATAAGAAGCTTGTTGGGTGTCTGAAGGTGCTACAATCTTTTTGTTTTAACAGAAAATTGGGACTTTTAAAGCTTCTCGTCACAGTGAGGATCCACCAGATCAGCAGCATCTTACCTGCCAGCGGAGGTATCTGTAGTCCATGTGACCCACGAACAGAGACTTCGTGGTGAAGGCGTACGGCTGAACATCGACGTCTGCTCTGGTCACCTGACGAGGAAGAACCGGGTGTTTGAAACCAGCAAACTGATCTTGTTTATCGTAAACAACGCGTCCAAAGGCTGTTGTTTACCTTGTTGATGAAACTGGACTTGCCCACGTTGGGGTAGCCACACAGAAGCAGAGTCCTGGTGTTTGGGTCGATGCTCGGCAGACGGGACAGATGTTGACGGACTGTCGGACCGAAGAGCACATATTTTATAAGGTAACTAAAACTAAATGGAGTCAAACCTCTGAGCCGAGGGGAAACGCATCGTTACTCATGAACTAAATCAGCCGTTAAGACTTTTTTTAAAAAGCGCTCGTCACCTTGTTCCAGATACTCCAGACTTGATTTCTGTCGTTTCAGGATGGTGCACATTCGACCCAGAGCGGCTCTCTTCAGCTGTTTACACCGATACAGAGAATCTCCGTATTTCATCAGGCGGACGTAGTCTTTGGCAACACTGAGGAGAGAAACAAACGACACGCGTTAACTTTAAAAACTTTTAAATCTGTCGCAAGAAACGTGACGTTTGTCGCTTTTCACACAACTTATAAGTGTGTTTTATTAATTAAAACCCTCAGTGGAGTCTCACGTACCTGTCGATCACTGAATCACCCTTTTCAGATAAAATAAATATTTTAGCTACAAGCTTCAGTGACGGTTGAGTTAAAATCACTTGAGTTTTTTTTTTTTTTTAAATAATCTTTACGCTTGAAGCGTTCAGTATTAAATATTAAAACAAGCAGAGAAGTAGAAAGACGCTTGGTTGGACATGGTACGATTAGAGGGTCGGTTTTCTTTGCGCATCGAGCTTTGAGGGTTTTAATCGCAATGAAGTCTGTTGTTTCATAATATAATAAATAATATTTTCATATCAACTTTACAGATCAGGATTAATTAAAATCTCAACTCTTCAACAAAAGCAAATCTGAACAGAGCACATTGAGTTAATAAAACTTATTTATCAGTAACTGCAGCTGATAACTTTTCTTTCATATAAGTTAAAGAAGTGAATATGTGGCTGGATGTTTTTGAGAGTTTGAAACTTTTTTACAATGAGCAGATTCGTCCCTTGTTACAGAAATGTACCCGACAGCACAAAAACAAAAGTTAACGACGGCAGCAGCTGGTGATTGAGTCCTCTCAGTGGTCCAAACATACTTATCAATCAAATTCCTGGCGATGTTTATCTGCCCCAAGGCCAACTTGTAGTGGTCTTTGTCGTACAACACGTTCATCAGATCAGCGTAAAAAGGATGGATGTCCTGGAGAAACACAAAAACAAACGCATTTCACACAAACTGGTCGCAAGACTGAAATCCCAACTGGTGGAACGCGATGCCTTACGTCGAGTTTTGGGAAGTCGGTGATGATCTGCGTGAGCCGGTCGTGATAGTTCTGCTGGGTGAACTTCACCTTCCTCATATAAAAGTGTCGGATGCGGTGGATCTGGTAATGTTTGTGGACCACCGTGGGCGTTTTCCTTTGCGTTTTGGATAAAGTGATGTCGATGAAGTCCTGCAGAAATGGAGGCAATGAACAGATCAGCCTTTTGAGAGCTGGACACGGTTTTATAACCTTTGAAGGAGCTGTGTTGCAATTCAGGGAATAGGATTGTGGAATAGCCTTAATATCACCATAACATTTTCTAAAACAATGTACATGTTGAAAAAGATGATTATGTTAAAGTTGTTGGGAAGGTATAGTGCGAGGTGAAGGATACCTGACGTTTTTTCAAATTGAGATTGTTCAAGGTTGTTTGTAGTTATTTTATTTTATTTTTTTTTTTAAACAAGGGGCAGATATTAAAGAATTGTTTCTTCTTTCTGCACCCTTTTCATTATTTTTTTTTTTTTTGAGGAAGTTGTTTTGTTTATTTTAAATGAATAAATAAATGAATTAAAATAAAAAAGCTCAGGTGACACAACATTTTAACCTTTTATATGGCCAACATGGAACTGAACATAGAAGGTGCACATTGTGTTAATACTGTAGTCAGATTTCTTCTGATTTAATTGATGAAAAGCATTTTTAATAAAGTGACTTCAACAACTTCAAGCACACTTCAGTTGAACACGTCTAAAAATCAAACACATAGTGAAGTTTTAGACATAAAACATTGTATGAGTCAAACCATGAAAATAATGTTATCACAGGATCAGAGAATCACAGTGTTGTGAAGGACTCTCAGCTACTACCACAGCAATCTGAAAAATTTATCAACTAAAAGCCACCGGTACTTTTGTGTTAATATACTGTTTTGAATTGGGTCGGCTTGTTAATCTGCTGTACATTTCTTTTGTTCACTTTTAGACTTAATAAACATTTGTCGAGCAGTTCACAAGATATTTCGCTAACAGAGGCACAATCACAAAAATGCAAGTAAAAACATGTCTACTTTTGCCTTTCTGTTGATGGTGGGCGCTATTACTGACAAAAGTTCAAACAATACAGCTCAGTAAATTTTAAAACTCAAAATATAAATTTAATATACCTACAGTACATATTTTTGTATTGTTTAAAATGGGTCACTACCGGTACATTTGAAAGTGTCTTCTGACAGTAACAATGTTAAGGGGAAAAGGGAATCTTAGATAGATAAATAAACAATTTATTAAATATAATAACTGAACATTACACAAATTACGAAAGGAATGCAATAAATGAGTTTAAGGACACTTTTGAAGGGGTAAAATAACCACAGACTTTCAGTAAATGTACATAAATTGCCATAAATGTCAAAGGACTAAGCGGATATTCTCATTTCCTACCCTCAGTAATAAAACTGTAGTAGTTCGCTTTAGATGTAACTGCTCATGACTTATTGAATTTAGGTAAAATCTGCACTTTTCTCTCTGGTTTTCACATATTTGTCCTGTTTTCAGCCGCCGTCTGTATCGCCTGTAATTAAAACACGTGTTTTCTTTCCTTTAACGCACTTTCTGCTTCTGTCGGTTTTACAGTAGCGACAGCAGCAGGACAAGAAGCGGCTTAAAAATTAAAAACATCACAGTAGCCTTACCTTGGCGGTGGGAACCACCATAATCTTTTTAAAGTTATAATGTGCCATTTTGTCGGGACACGTTCAGGTCCGCGAAGGCACGGAGAAAGGAACCGGAAATGGAACCAGAAGAAGAAGAAGAAAACTCTGAGGGGTTTGGAGGAGCGCCCCCTGGTGTTCTGAAACCCACACAACAACAAGAAATATCCAGAGAATGTGGATCAAATCTTTCAACAAAAGGCAAAATTACGTGCTAATTTCATAGATTACTTTATCTTTAGAAAATAAAATTTAAATTGTGTTCCCAGAATTATTATAAATCAAATTTAGTTTTGTTTTTTGTTTGCTATTAACTGTACGAAGTCTATTCTGCCTGTATGTTAGCAAAGCATCTCATGAACCGCTGCAGGCATTTTAATGAAACTTTTCTGAAACAATCATAGAAATTTAATCTACAATCGATTAACTGTTGGGAGTCAATAAAAATGAAGATGGTCGCCACAGCTAATCGACATTAGCTTACATAAAAATGACTAACTTAAATCAAATATCTACAGCAATGTCAACACATAGCTTTGAAACTATCATCTATAAATCACTCCTTGTTCTGCTTTTGCAGCACCATGGTGAAGTTGGTAGAGCTGCCGCCTCTCGTTCAAATCCCAGCCGGGGCCCTTTCTGGGTGGAGTTTGTATCTGTCAGTGCATGCATGGGTTTTCTCCGGCTACTCTGGTTTCCCCCAACAGACCAAAAAAATGCATGTTAGGCTGATTGGTAACTCTAAATTATCCCTAGGTGAATGCGAGAGTGAATGGTTCTTTGTCTCTGTGTCCCTGAGATGGACTGGAGACCTGTCCAGAGTGTCCCATGCCTCTCTCGCATAGTGATAGCTGTATATGGGCACCAGTGACCCCCTGTGACCTGAAAAGGAAGAAGCGGGTAGATAATGGATGGATGGGATGGATCTGCAGCCTTCTTATAGCTCCTCCTGAATGTCATGTCGTTTCGTGCAGTTACAGTGTGCACGCTCAGGCCTTCATTACCTGCAGCATACCTTCAGTGCAGACTTGGAAAAAAGGCCTTTTATTACTCTGCCCCTGGAACCTGGAACACCCTGCAACAAGATCTGAAGCTGTCCACTTTGATTTATTTATGGGATTTTAAACATTTAAAAAGGTCATTAGAAAAATATAAGCATGTTTTTTTCTGTTGTTTACCTTGTTCTATGCGGTACCTTGATTTGACTATTATAACACTACTTTTTATTTTTAATTGCTTTTTATTATATATTGTTGTCTGTCTGTATAACAAGTCCCTCTTGAAAATGAGTCCTTGTGACGCAATGAGACTAACCTGTATAAATAAAGGTTGGATGAAAACATGCAAAACCTTCTTTAAAAATATCAAAAACTTTTAAGCTTTGTAAATTACGCAGTGCTTGATTTTGTAAACTATATCTTTTTTATTTTAACTTGGTTGGAGGTGGAACACCTGGAGAGCTGGTGCAAGGAGAACAACCTTCACATCAATGTGAAGAAGACAAAGGAGATGATTG
>JARVLU010001586.1:31696444-31710131 GCA_031762415.1 Simpsonichthys santanae
AGTTGTTTTACATTGAAAAAATGTGTTTAAAAAGACGTGACCGATCGCCGTTTTAGTTTCAGTTTCGAATTGCGCCCATATTCGCGGACTTACGGCTCCATGTGCGTTCTGTTCCGACCTATGGCAGAATCGAGCTACAAACGGTCCTTAGGTCCGGAACCCGTTCGTAGGTCGAGGACTGCCTGTACTGTATATATATATACATATTTAGACATGCATTAAATAATGTCTTTATTTTTCAGGTTCCTCCATTTCATAATAACCAGTTCATCAATGGATTTACTACATCCCATAGTTTCAAACCAGCGACCTCGCCCCTCACAGTCAGACACTTCTCACCCAGAAACAGGTTTGTTTCTCAGCTGAAGGGTCTCAGTAATCACACAGTCTTAGAATAAGTTTGCAGAACTAATGAAACATATTTAAGTAAATTCCAGTGAACTTGAGAAGCGTCATGCATCATTTTGACTGCAGTTTATTCTTCAGTCACACCAGAGTACTCTTCTCTCCTCAGAAATCACAGTAAGTCTCACCTGAGGCCGACCATCCCCACGTCAGACCGCAGTACTGGGCTCCTGGAGAGCCCCAACCTCTTCCCCACCTTTTCCAGCGAGAGGCTCAACGGGGTTCGTAGCAGCCCGCAAGCACGAGTCCCCACCAGTCAGCCCAGAGCTAGATTACCCTCCACCGCAACCTTCCCTCGCAGAGATGCCGTGGGCACCGGGCGCGTAACGGATCCCTTAACGCCAGACTACTTTCTGGGAGTCGGTCGAGGAAGGTACGGTCCAAGTCTTGGTTTTAACACGATAACGCTCGTCGTGCCTGTTCTGTGATACTGCGCTTCCTAAAACAAAGAGAGTGAGGGCGTAAATGAAAGGGTGAATACATTTTAGATTAGGCCTGTCGCGATAAATCAATTATTCGCATTATGAATGAAAATTATCAACCTCATTTTCATTTATTGGCTTTATTATTTCTTTGTCTCTTTCTACTGAAGACGCTGGACGACAAAAGGCTCAACTCCGGTGCTCTTTACTGACCCCTCCCTTTCTCTTTTCTCTTTAAAATATGTTTTATCGATCCAAAATCGTGTTTTTGGATCGTTAAAAACAGCTAAGCTTAGAAGCTAAGCTACGAGCTAAGCTAACAGGCCGACCTCAGGACAAAACCTCCGTCTTGTCAAAGCTCCAAAAATCACGGTTAAAACCTGTGCCTTTGTGTAAAAACTTGTTTTTCTCTGCAAAAAGAAGCTGAGAACTTGTTTACTGATTTTTATTAAAAGCTTTGTGTGTCTGTTGGGTATCACACTCAGACAATAATTCTGAGTGCCATCAATGCCAAACAGGAGAAAGGGGGAAAAAAAAAAAGCATTGTGTGAAAAATGCCAAATGCTCAAACCACACTGAGCGTCCGTCATTTTGAGAACCGACAAACAAGAGACAGCCCGTGTCACGTCAAGGAGCTTCCCTCCCATTTTTCTTTGACACGCTGCTCCATCCTTTGGTTCAAACAGTCTTATACTGCCATCCAGTGGTCAAAAAGAGGTACTACATAAAAAAAAATCTACATGTCTTCTTAAATTTGACAATAATTACTAATTATTGTGAAGTTTCAAACAATATTATCGTTTATCACAATAATTTTTGAGCCACTCGCCCAGCAAAATGTGTTATGACAGGCCTGATTTAGATCCTATTTCTTTTCATTCTAATTCTCTTGAAAGAATCACTGACACATAAATCTAGAGTAAGAGCTCGGAGCTGCTTACTGTCCACGGTGACGTCACGGTTTACTACGGTAGGGATGTTTGTAAATTCAGATGTTCTTTGTCTTAAAGTAAAAATGTTTCTGCTTCTAGGAAAAAGAGGGACGACAAGTTTACAGTAAGTACCATTTTGGTCTTAAACTCATCCAGTTTGTTTAAAAAGATCATCAGGATCTTGTCTGAGTTCAGTGCTGACTTTGTGCATGTCGCTGCCACAGAGAGCGACTCCTCAGTCGCCGCCGCCTCCTCCCAAACCCCCGTCTCCGAACTTTGAGCTCGGCCTCTCCAGCTTCCCTCCACTTCCAGGAGCAGCAGGCCAGCTCAAAACCGACGGCGTGTTTGATAACCGACTGGCCAGCAAGGAGGCGGTCGGAACCATCAAGGAACTGGTAAGCACTGGCCGCAGCATCAAGTTGTTTCTTTTCTGTCCTCTGTTGTGTAATGAGATAAGCACGTGCATCAATGAGTGTTAAGTATATTTCCTGTCAGGTGCAGCTGTTTAAACAAAACTCTGAGTTGGGTTTTGTACCAAAGTTCTTTATGAACCGGGTCGTGTTTGTGTGACGTCGTTTCAGAATGCGAGCGCCGATTCCAGCAGCAGCGGAGCTCTGTCCCCAGTGGGTCCCAAAGAGCCTCTCCGGTCCTCCACCTCTCCTCTGACCCCAAGCTTCCAGCCCTCGCCAACAACCCCAACCACAACCTCAGTCCCGGCGCCGAGCCCGGCTCCCGGCTCGCCTCAAAGCCCCGCCCCCTCTGTCTCTGTGTAAGACCAACACTGTGATTTGAACCTTCCGCAGACTTTTCCAGGGAGATTAAATGTCTTTATCAGATGTTTGATGTCCTCTGTGTTGAATGTTCAGGGAGGTGAAGGCGACGGAGGTCAAGCCGAAGGAGGTGCAGCAATCTGTGGAGCGAGTTCCCGGCACTCTGTCCACGGCGAGCAAGTCAGTGCAGGTCAACGGAGCTGCAACGGTACGCTCCCCTCCCCCACCCCACACCGGTATTAATCTTTATCGCCTCTCAGACACCTCAGTCACCTACAAATCGATGAAGTCATGAGCTGAAGTGAGTAAATTAATTGAATCAGAATCCTTCGTTGTGTCTTATTGATTTTTACCAACTCAATTTATCACGTTTCCTAGAAGTTTTATTTCAGCCGACACAGACATTAGTCTCTCAAGGTTTGTTTTAAATCTAAACATTGTGCTGTACTTTGACCCAACACAGAAAACTTTCCTCCATTATCAGAAACAAATTTAGTTCTTGTGAAACTCACCGTCAGCTTTAATTTAAACAAGAACAATCAGAGGTTTGAACGTGCAGTTGACTTTTGCAGCTCTCGGTGGTTCCTTTTTATATATTTAAACTGGAAGAGTGAACACAAACCAGTGGAAGCTGTACTGTTTAAGATAGTAGATGGTCTTTCTTTGTTCAGACCATTATTATAAACTGTGTTCAGGTGCCCTGAATCATATCCAACTATTCCCTGAGCTGTTGAATCTGAATGTAACTCCATCAGACTTCATGGTTCACGTGCCTTGTTTATCCTGCAAAGTTAAGTCGGGACCTCTGGGCAGTTTATTTTTGTTGAAATGTTTTGTCTTTCATCCAAAGGACTTCATCAGTCTGAGGAGCTGCAACAAACTCAGTCTTATAAATAGCACCTTCAAATGGTGGGTCAACCAGTTTGATGGTGCTCAGATGGTTTCTGGAGTCCGCCCTCTCCCCCACCGACTGTTTGAGGCAGTCATGGCCAAAGTGGTTCAAAACATCCATGCTCAATAATCCAGGTAGAAAAATCCAACAAAGTTAATCTGAACAAAAAGAAACCGTCCAGAGGTCCTGATTTAACTGTGTTGGATTATTCTACCTGGATTATTGCACATGAATCAGGATATGGTTTAAGATTAAATTTATGACTAAGATGAGACACTTAAAGCTCTGTTTTTATTTTGTTGAGTATTTGTTGGTTAAAGTTTCTTACCTTCTTGGACACAACCTGCTACACTGGAGCCTCCCCAGTAACAAGCATGGTTTGTTTTTCTGTCTCAAGTTATTCTGTCTGTTGACCACAAAACAACCAAAAATCTCCCCCCACACCATAAAATCAGGGTTTTTATTACAAATGTCTTGTTTGGCATTTAAAACCAGATTCAGTTTTTGAGATGTTTGCCAAATATGTTTGATAAAAAAGAAAACTTTGTGTCCAGAAGGTTTTTACAGCCTGATTATTTTTTGTAGGAGCTGAGGAAGCCGTCCTACGCCGAGATCTGCCAGCGAGTGAAGGACACCCCCACGTTACAGCATTCGCCGATCCCCAAGGAAGCCAAGCCAACCTGCGCTGCCGTCACAGCCGAGGACAGGAAGTGCACTGACCCCTCCACCCCTGCGGGGGAGGCCAAGGCCAGAGAGACATACCACTCCTCCTCCAAACCCGGCTCTGCATCTGGCACCCCGGGCAGACCCCTAAAGGAGGCCCGGAGGCCGGCCGGGAGGTGGGCCTCCCCACCCCCTCACCAAGGGAAAGCCCCCATCAAAGATCCCCACCACACCCCACCCAAGTCCCCGCAGTAGGGCGGCTTCCTGCCCCTCCGTGAGTCCTCCACCCCCCCCCCCCCCCCACTACGCTCCTGGATGTGTAGAAAAAAATGAAAACAAGTCAGGGCTACTCAACTCACATCCCAGAACCACCAGTCAGCAACAAAGCAGAGAGGACGCCTTCTTTACTGGATCAGGGCTTGCAGACAAAAAGCACTTTACTGTGCACGTAGAGCACTGTTTGTCTTTTTAAGTCTTATTTCATTTTACTTCTCTTCTTCAGTGCAGTCAAAGCGGCACATTCGACACTGAAAGATTTTTTTTTTCTGCCCAAACGGCCTTGTGGGATTAAATTAGTCTCGTGTGTGAGGCAGCAGGGCATTGTTAGAAGAAACCCCCCAAAGGATGATGGGAAAGGGTGCATAGAAACAGACTCCATCTTGTCTGGTTGCCATGGTGATGCCTTTGTTCGCGCGTAGAGTGGCACTGTTGTGCAACTTCATGTAGCGTAATTATGGGTCATTACTTCTAGATGTTTTCAGAGATGCACGTTTGCATTTTTGTGCACATTGTTTGAACCTTGTCAGGAGGAAGCTCTGATGCTCTAGTTTGACGTGGCCCAAGTTTTTTTTTTTTTTTAATTTACACTAATTTTTATATTTTTCTTCCACAACGTTCGCTTTGTTTGCAGGCTTTTTTTTTTTTGACGGTTGGTTCAGTTACAAGTGTCGTCTTTCTCCCTCGATTGTTTCTGTAAAGACCGACCTCCCTGTGCTTGAATTATTTTTCCTCTCATTAACATGACTAACCAAGAACTGGTCGTGTCTTAACCAGTGATGTGAGGTCCGCTGTTTTTAGCGACGGACAGGAAAGACTGATGTCTCCGGCTAAATCTTTTCTGAACAAAGCAGGAATTGTTTGCTGGATGTGTCTGAAGACTTTTCCCCCGTTCCAGTTGTGAGGAATCAAAAAATGTCCCGGTGTTTTTGTTAGGCTCTTTAAAAAAAAAAAAACGAGCAGCAGGGAGACGCTGTGACAGGAAGTGAGATGCAGGTTTGATGCTGACGTAGGCGTCGGCGAGTTGGTTTAAATCACTGGAGGGGAGAAAATGTTGCGAGCTGCAAGCAAGGCGTAAGAAAAGAGCACCAGCTGACCGGCGCCGCTCGTTCTGGATATTAACGAAAGGAAAGAGACTCGTCGAATGCAGAAGGATCATGAGTGCACAGTGGCGTCTGCGGTTCCTGCAGGGAGCCGCTTCTCGTTCTGTCGCAGGTTTGGTTCCTAGATGTGAACCCCTGGAGCCGGTTGCTGCAGCTCATGATGCACGTGCGTGGAAGGGTTTGGTTTTACAACCACAGCAGAGTTTGATGATCCTGCATGAGGAGGGAGCAGAGGCCTCCAGTTTCTGCAGAGACCTGTGAACATCACACACGTCCAGCTGGTTATAGTTTAACTGATCATTATTATTGATCGTTCTTTATGTTCCAAGCAGGTGGTGCGTGTACAGGAGGTTAGAGTTTAGTGAGGATTTTTATTTGTACATTTGACAAATCCAGAAAGTGAAAAAAGTTGAACAGACCTGGAGTACGTTGGTTAAAATGACCCGCTGAAGGTTGGAGTGGGTTTCAGTTGGAACGTGAAGCGTTCGAGCGTTTAACGAACTGAACAGGCACGAGCAGGAAAACGTCTTCTTCCGTGGCGTCAGGTCTTCACTCGAGCGGCTCGTTTTCCCGTCACAGTTCGGTCGGCGACTCCTCGTTTGTTTGCACTCGTCCATTCCGCCCGAGCGCGAACCTCTTCCGTAGCAGCTGGGACGGGTCGACTCACGGCGTTTCTTTTCTCCTCGCCGTTTCCGCTGACGAAACAAAAAGCACAGAGCTCAAGGACGTGGCGTTCGGTCGGCGTGAACCGACCGCAGCTGAGGTTTGGACCTAAACTCGCCTGGGAAGTCAACTCCAGCGTGAAGACGACGTGGAAGGACTGGTGTTCAGTGTGATGGTTCACGGATCTGTCGTCAGGTTTTATTGATCAAATTGTTAAACACTAATCACATGTTGGATAAACAAGTTTTCCTGCGCTGAGGTGAATCTTTCACAGCTGTCACGAGAAGATGAGAAACACCCCAAAGAAACCACTGAACCACTGTACACACAACGTCCGTCTGAAGGAACCTTCTCAACACGAGGACTTCGCTTGTCTCGCTCAAGTCTTCCTGCAACAAAAAGCATTCTGGGTAATCCCACGTCTAAAAAGGGAAAACGTCATCACTTAAGAAAACTCAACTCATCAGAGCTGCTTTTGGTTTGGACGCTAAAGTTTTTTTTTGTTTTTTGTGAAGGACTGAGATGCACTGGGATGGTTTGATTTATTTTATTTTTCTTGGTGGAAATGGTAAAAGATTAAAAAAAAGCACCATATCTGCTTATTTATAAGAGCGCTGTTTATTCAGTTTTTTTTTTTTTTTTTTTTTTTTTTTTGAGAAGAAAAAAGTTTCTGTTAAGAAAAAAATCCATCCAGTGTTTGAAAAACTTGAATTTTATTTAAACTTGAAAAATAACTTTGCCTTAACTTTTATACAAGACGAGCTTAGAGTTTTTATTTCTTTTCACAGATTAAAAAAATAAACAAACAAACAAAAAAAAAAACAATTTCCTTAAATGGTTAACGAAGCGAGACGCGCTGAAAATCTTTGGTCTTACTGAGAGTAAGAGTTCAAATCTGGAAGCATTTACGTTCCTTTCCCCTCGTTTCCGTCGAGTTCTTGTAAGAAGAGACTTTGATTGTTCTTTTGGTTCTCGTTCGTTCATTTTAGGTTCTTCATTTGTTTTAGAGGGGAAAACTATAAACCTTGTAAATGCAACTAGTCAATACTGTATTAAATATGTGCACTTTGAAGTATGTGCTTTGCTTGTACAGTTGTAAATACTCAGAAAAATATAAGAGGTACCTTAAAATGATTATAAAAATATATTGATCCTTGTTAACTATAATGTTGCTGGATGTAGGATATATAAAAAAAAACACGTTGTTGTGCTTTTGGGAATATTTTTCTTTAATTTGCTCTTCTTTTTTTTTTTAATCATTAGTGCGTAGTTTAATTTCTGCTCCGCTCTTCAGCGAGGGCATATGACACGTTCTTTGTTCTTTTTGTCTCGCGTTCCAGATTTAAATTTTTTTAGCCACCTGCGCGTTCAGGTGCGGCCCCGCCCTCCTCACTGTGCACGCTGCGCTCTGCGGTACCGACGAGCATCTCCAAATTGCACCTTCCACCGTATGTTCTGCAGATTTGTGCGTTTCTTTTCATTTCTGCACAAACGTTCGCTGCAGGAAAAGCACAAACGCTGAAACCACTAACGAGCTGCTTTCAAACCGGTCACGTCCGGCGGCGTTTGAAAATCAAAAAGCATTTTGGTACAAGGCACATGGCAACACTAACTCACTGCTGCACTGCAACGTTTAGACCCACACTGACGGGAGCTCGTTCAGTCGCAGCCGGACCGTTTTAAATCAGAACAAAAGTCAAGTCTGGAATGTTTCAGACACGACAACGGCCCAAATCCTGCAGATGTTCCCAACAAGTTCCTGACCTCTGTTTTGCTTCATGTGGAAGTTTAAACACAAGATGTGATGAGATTTGTGAAGCAAAACAAATCACTTCAAATCTTCTTTATTGTGTAAAGCTCGTGAAAACTGATGAAGCCGAACAGTTTACGGCCACGGTAGAGTTTTTAAACTCACCCAAGATGGTTTTCTGTTTCCAGACACTAAGAAATAAAATGCAACTAAAAAAGCAGCTTAATTATTATATTTTTTTTTTTCTTCAGTGTTTGGACAGATTGTGATTCTCTGTTACAAACCAGATCTAAAACCAGATTTGGTTCAAATAAACTTAAATTTTTTGTTGTTGTTGTAATTAACAGTAATATTTGATGCTTTGAAGGTTTTGTTTGGGTTTTCAGAACAATTCTTTGTTGGTAAAAGTACAAATTGGCTGTTCTGAAGTTTAAAAATTATCCCAACAATGTGTTTTAAAATCATTTCTCCTACATGGAAAAAAAATGAACAAAAAAAAGTTTATTTGTGAAGGATTTGAACGTTAAAACGATAAAACTACTAAAATCTTAATAGCTGACGTGTTGCCAGGTGTTGCTTTCTGGTCAGGTTTGGTGTTTCCAGACATTTAAAGATAAATAAATTAAAATGCAGCTAAATTTGTGAACTTACTGGTCAGTTTGGTTTTTATTCTTCGTGTTGGAAGCAGTTTTTAGTTTGAGCTACAAACCAAACAGGGTTTAGTTTGATTTTCTGTTCTTTTCCACCACTTAGTTTTGAATGTTTTGATTTAGTTTTCAGAACAAAGTGGCTCCTAATTCACTAAAAAACATTCAGTCAAAACCCCTAAAGATAAAACGCCAGAATTTAGTGGAAGAGAAGCTGAACCCCAAATTGGACCGAGACGTTCTAATTTTCAGGCTGCAAAGACCGATGCTCGTTGGACTCGTGTCCGTTTCGTTCCCCGCCGTCTCATTTCGGTGTTCTTCTGACGCGCCATTAAAAATGTGACGTAAAGCTGGAGGTGGGAGATTTCTGCTGAAGAGCCTGAGAAGGGCGTGGATGTGAGGCCCGAGTTAAAGGAAGTGGAATGTTCTCTGAGCAGAAATGTCCCCACCTCCGTGTCCGTGTGCAAATCTGGTTTTTCATGATTTAATGTAAAATAATAAGTAAAAGCAAACCATTATTTTTCAGTCTTTTCAAAGACAAGGGGGCTAAACTGGAATCGCAGCTTTGTTTTGTTGTATTTGTGGAGTTATCTGCAACATTGCTGTTTTATTTTGAAAAACGTGCCATGGTCCAACCTGTGTGTTCACAACTGGTCAGAGGAACCGGAGTGCTCTTCATCTTTTGTGTTTAATGTCATGAGTGGCACCTGTGAGCGTACGGACAGACGTTCTCCTGAGGCCGATCACATCCTGAGCATCTTTGGACTAAACGTGTGCATGTGTGGAATAAAAAAAAAAAAAAAAAAGAACCACCTTGAACTCTTATACAGAACTGGTTCCTCAGAGTGGATGGACTCAGTTGGACGTGTCTTCTGTCTCTTTGGAGACTTCAGTTTCTGTCCCGGATGTCTTCATGGAGTGTCCCTTCATATCCACCTGTCCGTCTCGTCCGTCCCCCCTCCCTCCCTCTTGACAGTGCCATTGTTTTATTTTATTTTGCATCTTGTAGAATGGAAACCCCTTTTCCGGTTGACTTCATGGACATCAACTGACTGGAACCAGTTCCTCTGCTCACTGTGGTCTAACTCGTTAACACTCCTCCCGTGCTTCGTTAACAGCTGTGGACAATCCACGTCTCCCCGTAGTGTTGGGGTTCGGACACATAACTCTGCCTAACGACACCTTTAACACTTGCGGGACGGAGATTGCAGTCAAAGAGGGCTTTTGTTCATATTTTAAAATTTTGGGGTCTTTTTGTTTTTGTTTTTCCATTGAGACTGGAATCAAGCGAACACGTCGGCTTTAGATAATTTAAGTTACTCCTGTGTCATGATGTAAAACTTGTCTAATTTGGAGAGAAAAATGTAGCTTACTGAAAAATAAAGATTTAGGCACTGATGACATGTCTCATTCTTGAGAAAAGTTCAAAATACTTTATTTTTCTTGTCTACTTTACTTTAAAATGAACTCTTAAGTGAATATTTTGTTCTGATTTGCAACTGAAATGTCAAAAAAAATCCTAATGTAAAATCTAATGTTAAAGAGAGGTTTGTTACGTGCTCAGCAGCAGTTTAATTATCATTTACCGTTTTGTTTTCATATCTGGCAGCAGGCGTGAAAAGGAAATTTAATTTTCAGAAGGTTTCACTTTTTACTTCACTGACAAAGCTCTTTATCTCTCCTCAAATCACTCCTATTGGCAGCAAATAAACTCCAGTTTATTGAAGATAAACGACAAGAATTCCCATTTCAGGTTGAAACAAGTTGTGAAAAGTTTTGGTTTTTAATGTTTAAAAACCAGAAAGAGCATTTTCTCACATTAGCTGTGTATGAAATATGGATGCAGTAATGAAGTCCTTTTTTAGTGATTTTATCATTTCAAGACTTAAATTTAAAGTTTTAACTTTAATATCCTCACTTTTGAGCTGTTAATTGACCGCAGACTCATCTAAAGCAAATTGTACCTCAGGTGATCAGTCACATTACCTTTATGTTGTGACTTTAAACCAGATTAAAGTAATTTTAATAGCATCATATTTAATGATACATGGCTGTATAAGTGCAGATTATTAGGTTTTATTAACTGTATATGCAGTTGCAGGTCAGCTTCAGAGTTTACAAGAGGTTTCACTGTAAATAAAAGCTTGATTTGACCAAATGACACTTTTTATATAAAAATATTTTAACTAGTACAGTATTGTGGACATTGTCATTTGAAAACTAATTTTTTTTTAATCCTCATTTTGCTCATTTTGTGGTTTTGTCTTTTGAATCACACAGATAAAACTGCTGCTGTAGAAACTTTCACAGCAAAATTAGTTTTTAAAAATTTATAACATCTGAAAAAAGCATGACAAAAACACAAGTCACATCACAAGGGAAACTATTTTTTATTTGGTTTTATAACAATGGCTTTAAAATGCAAATAAAACAAATTTGACTAAAAACATAATCTAAATGGTTTTTACAATTTAAACAAGGCTGGTCATCAAGTGAAACTTTCTATTCACAAAGTGAACATTCAGTGGTGTCCACCAGGGGGCAGCACTCGCACACGTATCTAGATAATCATAATTTACATGGTTTCATATGAAGCAATTTTTTTAAATTATTTTTTAAAAACGTTTTTCTGCTCAAATTTCCATTTGTAGAATCTGTTTTTTTTTTTTTAACTTTTCTCATCAGATTTCCGTTTGTAGAATCTGATTTTAATTGATTATTTAAAGTAAGTGCACAGAAACATTTAATCAATTTTATTTTATTGGATTTAAACATTTTATTGTTTTCCACTGACTCTTACAAACTTTTTTATTTTATTTATTTATTTTTTTTCAAATTTGGGCTGGAGTTCAGATTTTTATAAACATACTCAAACTGAGATGGTATGGAAGTTGATGTTTGGCGCCCTCTACGGGTTATTTTGGGAAATATTAAAAATTTTCCCTTCAAACTAAACATTTAACTTAATGTTTTAACAGTTAATAAAACGGTGACTATTCAGTTATATGCGTTGAGTTTTATTTGAATAATTTCAGTCTCTGGTCTTTTCACATACAAATGATTTTCCTTAAATAAAAAATTAAAAAAAAGTCAGGATTCAGCGAAGCAAACGGGATTTGTTGTTTACATTCAAAATAAAAGCATGGTAAGTGAATATAAAAATAAGAAAAAAAGACCATACTATTTTCACATTAGTTATTTTTTAATATATTCTCATTTGATTGATTGACTGATTTTACACAAACCCTCCCTTTTTAGTTTCCATCTACATGTAGCCTATACAAGTACTGTATAGAGGTTTATACATACGTATACGCGTACACATTCGTACCAAAGATTTCACATCTCTACACAAATTAATTGGCTGTTTAGTTCTCTGAATTGTTTCTGTTCATTCTTTTTAACTGTCTACCTATAATGCATATTTTGCTTTATTAACCTGAAATGACAATAAAGATTCTCTGACTCTAACTAACAACAGCCATTATAAAAATTAAAAAAAAATTGCAAATCCAGAAAAATCTAGATTTCACAGGCTGTAGTTAGAAATAAAGATTTTTTTTTATAGTTTTATCACTGATTATGTAAGAGCACAAACACGCTTAAACAGAAGCGATGGCAATGCCAACATTCAAGGTTCTTATATGTGTCATACACACCACATGTGGCACATGTGGAACGAAATTGTTTACACAGGGTCCCATTTACATTCAACAAAAGTATAATTTGAAAAGAAAACATAACATTTAAGATATGAACTAAAAAAAGTTTACTAAAAATTAAGCACTAGTAGTAGCATTTTAAATATATATGTGTGTGTGTATATATTTTCAAGCATAGGATAATATTTTAAACTCAAACTCTTGTTGGTTTGGTTTGGTTTATGTTCAACTTTAACACACATTTAATCAAGTGCCACACACCAGTTGTGCCACAGGTGTCACTCCTGAGCTCTTACTTTGAAATCAAAGTAACCGGAAGTGTGAGCGTCAGCTTCCGTCTAGCTTGACGCTTGTTTTGCGGAGGACGCGGCTGCCGCTCGGCGAGGAGCGACTCTCCGAGACTCGCTCCGACTCGCTTTGGATTAACACGGGGAGGGGGTTCCGAGGACGAACTTGGACCGACGAAGCAAGAACCGAACCGGGCAGCAGAGCCTTGAAGTCCGTTTCTAATGGCGGACCGGGACCCGGTGCCGCTTCCTGCGGAGGTGCGGGCTAAACTGGCCGAGCTGGAGCTGGAGTTGTCGGAGGGTGAGTGTCAGAAGTTCCCGTCCGGTCCTTGGTTCTGGTTCTGATCCAGAGCTAATCAAACCCACCTGGTCTGCTGCGCGCTCATTATGAAGACAGTTTGTTGAGAAAACCCGCAGGATTAACCCCCAGAATCAGATTAACATCAAATCTATTTATGAAATTAAAGGTAGAAATTAAATAAATTACAATTTCCCCTCTTTATTCCCGTTAATTTATCTCCTTCAGCAACTAAAATAGAAGGTGACAATTTTATGTTAAACGTTATTTGGCACATTATGTGTATTTTGCACAATCATTTAAATGAAGATTTAGTTTGAAACAGGATTTTGCTTCTACATATTTGAACGTGCGCAGGTTCACAACGAATCAAACACAAAACCCGTTTTCTGCACAGCTGTGTCACATGGACGCGCGGCACGAGCACAAGGGTGAAAAAGGTTTGATGTTAGAAAACCAGAACATCTGAGTTTTTACACCACCTTACATTTGTGGAAGAGTTGAGAATAAGTTTTAAAATTTGAAATAACAAAAATATGCAGCTAAATCTCTAAGTGATGAATCAGAGACAGAAGCTAAAACTGAGCTGTTTAAGCTCTTTAGAATAACGGCTAAAGTTAGGTAAACAAAGGTAAAATTAACAAAATGGTAGCAAAATGTTCAACTTGGCTAAACAGTAGCTGAGTTAAAACCAGCTAAACAGCTGCTGAATGCTTAAATGACTAGCCCAGTAGCTAAAAGCAGTGGAGCTAAAGCTAAAAGCAGCACAGCAAAAGCTAAAAGCAGCAGAGCAAAAGCTAAAAGCAGTGGAGCAAAAGCTAAAAGCAGCACAGCAAAAGCTAAAAGCAGTGGAGCTAAAGCTAAAAGCAGCAGGGCAAAAGCTAAATGCAAAAACTAACTGACTAAAAACTTTAAGC
>JARVLU010001586.1:31734608-31746103 GCA_031762415.1 Simpsonichthys santanae
GTTCTGTACAGATGAGACGGGCCCAGCTGCTCTGAGTGAGCTTCCCAGGGTCAACACCCGATAAGGAGTCATTTTTTATTTTACTGGCTTCCATCACCTTGATAGATTTGCACTTTCACCCATTTTTCACCATCAGAAACAGATAAGACCAATGACATCACACATAGTCACCCCACTGATACGCTCTGATAGGCTGTGCTCGCCCCGAATGTGGGGGCGGAGCCAAAGGCCAATATAAGCTGGTGTGTTCTGTTGCACGGGGCCTCCGCTTCCGGGTTAAGACGAGTCCGACGGACGCCTTAGCGCCGAACCTGTAACTTTTTCTACCTGATAGACATTAAAATGGTAAACTGAAATTATATATCTTGATTTATTCGAGTTGGAGCGAGTTTCCTCTCCATCTGAGATTAAAAGAACCAGACGGGGAGTCGGACCTGGTTCAAGGACGGACTCGGTCTGGATTCCACAATACATATACTTATGTTGTTAAAATACATAGGTTTAAGAGTTTAGAACATTAAGAACATTGCACGAGTGTGGGAAAGGTTTATAAAGCCTTAAGATACAGTATATATAAATATTAAAATAATTATAACATCCCTACATCGTGGTTTTTTCCCATATCGTGGTGGTGTCTGGAACATAACCCCTGCGATCATCGAGGGTCTGCTGTATTTAGTGTTTCTAAGTGTAGCTCTTCCATTTCTTTTCTTTTTTTTTTTTTTAAGCTCTACAACATGTTGCTGAACCAAGTGTTTGGTTGAACACAATGTAAAAACTTTATTCTGTTCATTTCTTTAACAACAGACGGTCGTTTGTCTTGTTTTGTGGATTTCATGTGTTGGTGCCGAACGGGAGATGTTGAGTTCAAACAGTGAGCGTCTTGTTGCACTGCTGCAGTGGTTTTGTCTTTTGGAGATGATTGTTCGTGTAAATGAGATCATCAATCTTACTGTTCGTTGCCCTGATGCTCAATAATCCAGGTAGAAAAAAAAAAAAGCTAAGTCTGGTCCTCTTATCATTTCTAAAAAAGAAGTTTCTACTTTTTTTGTTTTGTTCTGTTTTTTGAATGTCCAGAGGACCAGACTTAGCTTGTTTTATTTTTTAGATTACTGTTTGTTGGTTTTGTTGCCAGACCCACAAACACGACAACAAAAAACTTGACTTCTGCTGTTTCTGACACGTTTTGGGGCCATTTATGGATTTTTAAGTTCAGGCTGAACGTTGGAGCACCTGTTTTATTTTATTTTTGGATAAATCAAAGTGGTGTTTTTATCCAACAGACTCTTGAGTTCTATCATGTAGATTTAGCTCCTCATATTTGTCTTACTCCGTAGGCTTCGTTGCTGATTTTCAACCCAAACATTAATTTTTTGTGTGTTTCAACGTGTTGCTGACTTCTTTCGGGACAGTTCCTTCTTTGTGACGAGCCGTGTTCGGTCTTCTCCCTGCTTTTTGTCTCCTCCTCTTCCTCTGGCCCACATGTAGACGTATCCTCCCCGCAGGCTCAAAGAGAGGCCGTAGGCTCGGTCCTTCTGTCTCGACTCTCATTTTTGGGGCACCTGCAGAATGAAAGGAACGCTCGTGACGAGAGACGCTGACGCTTTCATGTCTTTACCCCCATGTCACGGTGATAAAAGGCAGATGCTCCGATGAGGCGCATGACCTACATTTTGGTTGTAAACATTCTCCACAAAGGCAGCGATGTGACGTCACCATTTAAAACACATTTTCCTTTTAAGGCTGGTGTTCTCACTGATAACTGTTGATTTATTTAGTTGTTTTCAGGGAGGAATCTTTAATCATCTTTTACTTTTTGTAACAGGTAGCATTTTTGTCTAATCCAGTGTTTTATTCTCAAAAGGTCTCCAAGCCAGTTCTTTCACAAGAAATTAGAAAGTTTTGCTTCAAACCTGTGAAATATGTCTTCTATTTTTTTTTAAATTAAATTTATTCATTTTAAAATACAACACAAGAAAAAACAGAAAAAGAAAACAATCACAAATGTGACTATACAATATACAATATTAAGATTTAAAATGAAGGGTGGCAGAATGAAGAGAAAATCTTATTATATCTGCCCCCTTTTTCATACAATCAATTCAAACAAAAAAATCATCAAGTAATAGGAAGAGAAGAAAAATATATGTATACAGTATATATGTGTGTAAAATAAGTAACTCAAAATTTACAAATTACATAAAACACTCAAACTAAGTCCTATATATTTTGAAAGGTTGTTTCTTCTAAAAGTGGCTTTAAGTATCTCGACGGTGACGTCTAGACAGAGGGAAAGTGAGTTCCACCTCCTGCGGTTCTTCTTCTCTTGTAAGAACTGTCTCGGCCTCGAGTCTCCTCAGTCCAGACAGTGAGTTGATGGAGGTCGACGGGGGTCACCGACTTGACATTTCCAACCAGAGGAAACCTCGCAAACCTCCCCCAACTCCTTCTTAATCTCTATCTCAACTCTTCTAGTTTCACGTTTATGACAATTAGCTGCACAAACACTCCGTGTGCATTCAGACAAAACACACAAAAGAATCAAACCAGTGTGAAACGAGAACTCAAAGAAAGAATTGAGTGAAAGCGGATGTTGCATAATGGAGCCAGAACCCAGCCATGGCGAGGGGTTGGCTCCTGGCCCAGCTTGGCAACGGCCTCCTAAAGACTTGGTCTAGAAACCCAGTTAGTGCTACTCGTTGGCCAGAACCCAGAGACGCCGCCGGACGGAGAATAGCTGATCTCCAGGAACGCTGCGGATTAAACTCGCTCGGCATTACACAACTTCGTCTGATGGGACTGCACTGCAGTGATGGAGGGCGCTGTGACGCTGCGCGGGTACTTACTGCCTCTCACGTTCAAAACCAATGTGCTCGTTTGAGTGGGTGCACTGCTGGTGCACGTGACGCCAAAACTGAAGGGGGTACCCTTCAGTCACAAGTTGGCCCAGATCTTAGAGAGCAATATTTCAGCAGATTGTTTTGAGGTATCATAACAGACTTTGGTTATAGTTATAACTCTTAGAGCTTCTGGAAACCTTAAAACATTTCATCTAGGTCAAATTTCAAACGTGCAACACGACACAGTTAATAACGTAAAACTTTCAAGTGACTAAATTTATTTTAGAGCCATACAAGCGCATTAAACAACTTGCGTCACCAACTTTGGTAAAGGTGGGACTTTGTGTAAAGTAGATTCAAACTAGAATGAAGTGATTGACAATAAACCCCAAGTTTATTCAGAGTAAACATGCGAAATGTTGAGACTAGGACATTATACCATTTTTAAAAAACACAGGTCAGTTTTGGGTTTGATGGCAGCAACACGTCTCAGAAAAGTGAAGACGGAGCCACGTTCACCCCCGAGGCGTCTCCTGTCAGACTTTTATGCTCAGAGATTTCTCCAGATTTTAAAAGTCTTTGGATATTATGAATAATACTAGATGTCAGGATATCAAAGCCCTCCCAGTTTTTAATGAAGAAGCATTATTCTGAAATTGTTCCACTATTTTTAGACCCAGTTTGTTGCAGACTGGTGACCCTCTGCACATGTTTACTTCTGTGCTTCTTTTATACCCAGTCCTCTTCCTGACCTGTTGACAATTACCATAATTTCCAGTCTATAAGCCGCTACTTTTTTCACACGCTTTGACAAATGTATGGATTATTTTTTGTTTTTTTTTGACAGACTAACAAGCTTCATGCTGCCAAAACATTTAGCTTCGTCACACTCGGGCAGTCACATAGCTGCCCTAAACATGGCTCTCTTTTTTTAATTATTTTTGGCGGTGGGTGGGGGGAGGGGCTTATTGAGACTGCATGTATGAAGTAAAAAAAAAAATAAATAAATAAAATCTGACCAAAAAATTACCAAACACGGCTAATGTATTTTATTTTTTTAACCAGCCGTGTTACATATACTGTTCTGAAAGCTAAACATTTACTGTACATATTTGTGTATGTTATGGTACATGTTTAAGTTTAAAAATATATTTTTGTGTAAATATCTCAGAGAAAATGACGGTGCAGTGACGACGGGAGGAAATGGAGATGACAAACAGAGGCAGAACTGATAATGAGACGGTCTGGGGGATAATTAAATTAGATGACAGCAGGGTATTAAGTGTGTAGACACCCGCGGCTTATACACAAGCGCGGTATACGTACAAAATTTATTTTCTGTTTAAATTGAGTTGGTGCAGCTTATAATCAGGTACGCTCAACAGTCTAGAAATTAAGGTACTGTATATACAAAATGATTCTTTTTTTTTTTTGTGTGTGTGTGCGTGCGTGCGTGCGTGCTGCTTATATTTGGGTGTGTGCTGTAGTCCGGAAAGTACGGTAATCTAACAAGTTATAAAATGCTCCTCCAGCTGTTTCTTATTCGTACCACTGACCTTTACAGCCTTTTGTTGCCCCCAACTTTCTGAAGCTGTGTTGCTACCATTAAAATCAAAACTACATTTAAAAAAGGTACAATTACTTATTTTCAATATTTAATGTTTATTATGTTCCATTGTGAATGGGTTTATGAGATTTGTACATCATTATATTCTGTTTTATTGACATTTTACACGATGTCCCAACTTTTTCTTAATGGCATTTCTTCATTGGGACCAGGATAATTTGCTAAAGCTCAGCTTTGTACCATTATTTAAATGTTGATCCAGAGTTAGAGGATGAACATGTTGTCCCAGTAATCTTCTTAGTGTTTTTAATTTGGCTGTAGATCAAAATTAAAGAAGGTAATGATCAAATTGTTTATATACTTTCAGTGAAAATGACTAATTGATTGAAGATGGTGGCATATGGACGAAGTTAAACACTGAGAAACATCAGACTTCTTTGTTTTGAACGGAAACATTCAGCCTTTATTGTACATTTTTCTGCTCAATTCATAAGAACGTCGTGAGAATATGACGGTGTGCTGGCGACGGGAGGAAATGGAAATAAACAGAAGCAGAACTGATAATGAGACGGTGTGGGGGATAATCGAGTTGGATGAGAGCAGGGTATCAAGTGTGCGATAATTCAGGAAAGGAGAGATTGTGTTATATGTGTGAGATTTAGTGAAAGCCAGAATAATAATCAAGTAGCTGATTACTTAGCAAACCAAAAGAGGTCTCTTTTGTTGTCTTTTATTGACAAACAATCTCCCAGAAGTCTTTTTTTTTTTTTTTTCTCAGAATTGCCGACCGGATTAATTCACTCTGTTGCATTTTGTGGGTGTAGATGATAAATGTTTTAGCCCTGCGTCACTAAATTTAATACTTGTGGTCAGTACACGCTGTCGTCACAGAGGGAACAATGTTTGATATTTAAATGTCCCAGTACACCCAGTTTGTCCCAGTTTTATAAAGTGCACAAATTACACAAACCTGGGACTTAAATATGACTTTTTGTGTGTGTGGCTACGTTGCTAACAGCATTTTGGAACAAAAACACCGTTTATTAAGCCGTGATACTGATTGAGTTTGAAAAATGTGTGTTAAATGGAGCGTAGAAGAGAACGTTCACCTCAAACGGCATCTTTTCAAAGTAATATTTGTCACTTTGATGGTTGACAGTAAAACAGACGTAGCTGCAAAAACGACTCCAGATTCCTAATGAAAAAGTTTGAATCCCCATTAAAGCCGCTCCTCGGTGAATGCCGCTTGCTGTTCTCAGCTCTGTGGTGCACGTGCATCAAAACGCCTCCATGCTTATTCGTAGTTCTTGTTGAAAAGAGTCACAGCTGTCTGATTCGCCTCTGGGTCTACAGGGTAAAACTCGGTCAAACCCTGGCTTTATTGTGCTAATTAGCCTCATATGAATATCTGATCGTCCAACAGCCGAAGTGTGAGCGCTGGCAGCGTTAACCCTCGATACTCTGAGAGCTGTCGTCGATATGATGATGTTACGTGATGAAGTGTTGACGATCTGCTAAAGCAGAGATCGTAGACTGGTCTTCAATCTGTTTGTTGTAGTTCTATGCTTTGAGGTGATGCACAGTTTCCTCTCATCCACTGTTGGCTAGTCCACCATTAGAGAACTGGTGATCAACCAGTTATGACAAATTACAGAGAGTGGTGAGAGGCTCCGTGCTGCGATTCAGTTGTAAAGGAGGGAACTCCCCCCACCTAAACTTTTACGCTCGTTAAACAAAGATCATGTCAGCATCTTTAATTTTTTCCATGAGTCAGATCCAGGACGCGACCTGTCAATCAATCCAGTAGGCGTGTCCTCAAATGAGCAATCTGAAGCTAAATGCTCGTTAGCTGCAGAGCTGCTGCAGCCCATCAGAGCCGTACCAGCTGACTGTGATGGGTTCAAAGTCCTGATACTGAAAATAATCTGATGCTGATGTGCTGACAGATGAACTGTCTCCTTATTTATAAAAACAATATCAAAGTATAACTTAACAAGATGCTCAACATTCTTCATTTTACCACAGATAAAATGGTAAACCTGATTTATCGTGTCGGAGTTCAGATAATATTATGACTCATTTAGCTTCTGATTGGTCATTTGCTGACAACGTCTACTGGATTGATTGACAGGTCACGTCCTGGATCTGACTCATGGAAAAAACAAATAAATAAACGAGAGTTGTAAAAAAAAAAGTATCATGCTACTTTATTCTTGTAATTTTGTGTCAATTTTTTTCCAAGCGTGGACTAAAGCTCTTTCATAAGTAATAAAGGTACGATTGCTTGTATTAAAAAAACAATCTGTGCTCTGTTATCGTCCAGTTTGTTTTTCTGCAAATGCACATCAGTAAATCATGAATTATTTAAAACTTTTCTATAATTATCAGCCTCTCCTGGCAGACGCAGCGACACTTTAACGTTCACTAAAGTTCGAAGCAAATCTGTGAAAAACGTGCATCAAGTCCAGGAACGCAGTGGTGGACATCAGCTGCACCTTCTGGGATGGTTGAGCTCATCTCGCGTGTAAGAACAGCCACGTTCGGACTCTTTGCTGCTGAGGTCAGAGGTCAGTTATCTGTAGACGCTCCTTGATCGCTCTGGATCTCGCATGCGTCTTGCACACGTCTAACCAGAGCACCTGTCCACGCCGGTCCTGCCAGCCTTAGCAGGCAGACGGTCTGACCTCCAGGTTCTGATCCTGGCGCAGACGCTGCAGAGCTGCTGACCACGCCCCATCTGGATTCAGCGCCGACGGTTTGTTTGAACGCTTCAGCAGCACGTGGTTGATTTCAAAACGTGGGTTATTATTCTTATTAGATTCGCTGAACGAACAGGGTAAGAAATATGTCACGTGCACGGCTTCAACAGAGGCCGTGCGCCTCCGCTCGGACTCATCCATCCACAGCTGAGGCGGAGGGGACGACCATTCAGAGCCTCCGTCAGCAGGTGGTTGATTAAGATGCTGAAGGAGCAGCTGCAGGTCCATGAATCTCCTCCTTCATGACAGCGGAGGCAGTTCCACTATTTTAAAATGTATTGCTTATTTCGAACACGGAGGGTTTTATGTCTTTCCTGCATGTGCTCCTCCTCCTCCTCCTGTTTTAACATTAATACAGATTTTATTTAATTTACATTTACATATTTAAATATTTGCTTTGGAGTTCATTTACCTGCTCAATAAGGGATGAGCTTTAATCATGGGTTGATGTAGGGATTGCAAGCTTGGCTCTGTTTACAGTTTTGGTGGTGAGATGCATTGTGGGACTTGTAGTTCATCGAACCATCCCCTTGTTAACCTTTTATACACTGGACCCGTTTTTATTTTCTACCTGTGTTTGATCATCAATGGCGATTTGTCCGGTTTGGATTTAATTTGATTTTCCTGCAACTTTTTCTTTCTCCACCTTCATCCTGTCTTCTCCCTCTTTTCCATTTTATCTTTTTTTAGTCTTTCTTTTCCCGTGTTGTAGCTTCCCACTTTTCAACACACTTCTTCTTGCTCTCTTTTTGTTTTTCTTTACTTTCATCTCATTTCTTGAGGTTCCTTCCATTGTTTTTATTTCCACCTCACTATTCTGTGCTTCATGTCCATCTTCATCATCTCCCAGTCTCTACAACGGTCTTCTTCATCTTATTTTCCTCCATTTGTTTCCTCTCTCCTGTCGCTCCTCCTGTTCTCTTCCTCTTCCATCTCAAATTCTCTCCTCTTTTCCTCCCTCTCTCTCGTTCAGGAATGCAGTCATGTGCTCGGGACTCTTCCCTCCGAACACAAACATTCTTTCTATTTCAATCACAATCTTTGTCGCTGTGATGAACACACGCTCGTCTAACTCGGGTGGAAAAATGGGCCTGTCTGCAGCCTGTGGTTTATCTAAGAAATCTAACAGAATGAGCCTTTAATGGCTGGAAACTGCCTCAGTGTGTGTGTGTGTATGTGTGTGTGTGTGTGAGTCGGTCAGACCTGATTGGGTTTCAGTCCAGCAGTTTCTGAATCTCATGTTCACTTCACTGAAATCTTGTGGCGGCGCTGCGATAAAAAGACACTTTGTGTGGTCAGCTGAAGACGCACAGAGCTGCTTTTGTTCGGGACGGTCGGAGAAAGAAACTGATTGTTTTCAGAGACCTGAGGAACTCGATCACTCTCTGCTTTAAGGCTGCAGTTTATAAAATAAATAAATAAAAAAGGGCGAGTTGTTTTGCTTGATGTAAAAAGTCTGCAGTGCATTTACTGTGTTGGTCCGGTTTTAAAAAGTGACCCGGTGTTGAAATGCTTCAGCATCAGAGAGTGCTGATGAACAAAACCTGAACACTAAACTGATTTTTACTCAAGGATGAGATGTTTCATAGACTCTGGTGTTTTTATGATCTGGATCTGATTATTTGATCATTTAAAGTTATTGTCCTACTGTTAAAGATATTATCTCACCAGGCTGCAACGCAGTTTCTGAGGAAGTCTCAAAAAACATCTCAACGTTTTCGGGGGTTCTCGTTTTTCTCGTGTGAGTCGTCGTCTTGTGCTTGAATTTTGAAAACTCAAAACTAAAATGTGCACCACATTCTCTCATAATATTCAGATCTCTTCTTATCTTTAACACTTTTTTATTCTGACGTCCTGCAGCTTTAGAGCTCCAGGCTTGTATTTTGACATGGGAGCTCTCCTTGTGGCAGAAAACATCTGAGACTACCGTCCAGAACGTCCAGATCTAAAAACCACATCAATGATAGATAATTATTAAGTTTTAAGTTCAGTAATGTATTCTATTAGATTAAATTATAAATGTGGGGGGCACGTAGAGCTGAGGCAGGTATGTGTGTGTGGAGGTGTGCACCGACTGGAACAGGGGTCTGCAACCTTTTTCATCAAAAGATCCACAAAACCTGCTCCAACTGTGACGATCAACTGGTGGCCCATGGGCCACTTTGATTGAGTTAGAGGGGCCTTTTCAGACCAGTGGGGGTGACATTTTAAAAGTATCAATAATGAATTTCAACATTTTTTCATCCATAAATTATCTTCCACTTGTACCGAAGTCGGATCTCGGGGGTAGCAGCTGGATCAGGGAGGTCCAGACATCTCTCCACAGCCACCTCTTCTGGGAGGACTCCAAGGAGTTCCCAGAACAACCGAGAGAGAGTCTGTCGAGCGTGTCCTCCCAGTCGGACATGTATGAAGCACCTCCCTAGGGAGGCACCCAGGGGGCATCCTTACCAGATGCCCGAACCACCTCAACTGGCTCCTCTCGATGTGGAGGAGCAGTGGTTCTACTCAGAGTCTCTCCTGATAACTGAACTTCTCATCCCATCTCTAAGAGTCCATCTACCCTGCAGAGGAAACTCCTTTCAACCTCCTGTATCCACGATCTCATTCTTCCAGTCTTACCCAGAGTTCATGACCATAAGTGAGGGCAGGAACATAGACTGATGGTGAACCTAGTGCTTTGTCTTACAGCTCAGCTCCCTCTTCACCACGACGGACCGGTACAGAGTCCGCAATACTGCAGACGCTGCAACAATCCGTCTGTCAATCTCACGCTCCATTCTTCCCTCACTCTGAACAAAACCCTGAGATCCTTGAACATTTTTTTCATATTTTTACATTTTGAGACAAAAACCCCCCCCCAAAACTAAATGAAGTAAAGAAGTAAAAACTTCTAGTTTCCACCTTTAGATGAAAATGAACACACTGAACTCTTCAGGCCTGCGTGGCCTTTAATGTGAGGAGAAATTAATTATCCACTTAGAAGTAATAAAGCAAACAATAGTAGTGCCGTTCAACTTTTGCAGAAATTTGACAGAAAACAGCCAAACTAGACGTTCTTTGTTGTGGGTCTAAAACCCAGAACAATTAAATGTCCTGTAAGTTTTGGTCAGAGCTTCATAGAGCCACGGATCAGGGACTAAAGAGCCACATGTGGCCGCAGAGGGTGCAGAGCCCTGGACTAGAATACAGTTTGTTGTGAATAAAAGCTGTGGTTTTATAAAAAATAAAAAAAAAAACATGGCCACTCGACTCCCAATCACTTGGTTTCAAACACTGTGACAGATGTGTCTGTAGGTTTGTGTGCAACATACAAAGAATGTGTGTGTCCACCTCCAAAGGGCTGGTTTAGTTTAGTATATTTTTATACTTTATGGGTTTGTGCCAGGGAAAGGAATGCTCTCTGTTCCTCTGATGACCAGTGACAGATGCTTCCTTCAGGCGAGGCCAACACTCGTGTGTTTATGTGCATGATTGTGCCTCCAACAGCCAGAGGGAAGAAAGCTCTTTTGTTTATATGTTATTACATGCCCACATGGACATGTGTGATACCAGCAGCTTCAGCAATGCTCATAGGTTGGAAATGATGAAGCAGACGTGAGCTGGAGCATGAAATGTGACGCTTTGATCAGTAATCAGTTGTGATTTAAAATAAATCTGTTATCATTCTATAAATTAGTTAACACTATTTTTTTCACAAGTGAAGCAGTTTTTAACACCTTAACCTTAACCAGATTAGTGATTGTTGTAACTTGTATGAAAACATTTGACCTACATCTACAAACACTCGTAGCTTTTGTAAATTATGCAGCAGAGGTTTGCGTATTTGAACTGAACCAGACTGTTGGAGGAAAAACAACGAGAAGCCTCAGCAGCACCGTTCCAGTTTTACCCTTGGGTGTAAATGGAAAACGCAGTTCGACTTCTTGTTGCTCTGTTATGTAACGACAACTCAGAAAAACTCCTGCGTTTGTTTTCTGTGCTGCGCGTTTGTCTGTGAGCAAGAGAAAACAACATGCATCTTATCAAACTTAAACTGCGATAGATAATTCCTGCAGTTTTATTGTTTTAAAAAAGTTGCATTAAAAGTTTGGAACAGTCAAAACTAAAAGTATTACATTTTCTAAATAACTGCAGTATGAATGCTGAAGAAATAAAACACTATTACAAAGGATCAAATGTCTACCCAGAAGTTAAACACATTAAAAAGTTAGACAGCAAAAGCTATCTGAACACAGAGTAGCAAAAGTCTAGCTAAAACCCAAAAGTACAATAAGCCTAGCTAAAATAGTAAAATAAGACTAGCTACAAGTTATAAGTAGAATAAGA
>JARVLU010001586.1:31746203-31764555 GCA_031762415.1 Simpsonichthys santanae
CTAGCTACAAGCTAAAAGTAGAATAAGACTAGCTACAAGCTAAAAGTAGAATAAGACTAGCTACAAGCTAAAAGTAGAATAAGACTAGCTACAAGCTAAAAGTAGGACAAGACTAGCTAGAAGGTAAAAGTACAATAAGCCTAGCTAGAATAGTAAAAGTAGAATAAGACTAGCTACAAGCTAAAAGTAGAACAAGACTAGCTACAAGCTAAAAGTAGAATAAGACTAGCTACAAGCTAAAAGTAGAATAAGACTAGAAGGTAAAAGTACAATAAGCCTAGCTAGAATAGTAAACGTAGAATAAGTCCAGCTAGAAACTAAAAGTAGAATGACTAGCTAAAAGCTAAAAGTAGAATAAGGCCAGCTAGAAGCTAAAAGCAGCAAAAGTAAAAGTTACATACAGCAAAAGCTAGCTGAAAGCTGAGAGTAGCAAGAAGCTAGCTAAAAGCCAAAAGTAGAATAAGGCTAGCTGGAAGCTAAAAGTAGAATAGGCTATCTAGAAGCTAAAAGTAATAAATGGTTTGTTAAAACTATTAAAAGTCTGGCTAAAAGCCCAAAGTAGCAACAGTCTAAATGAAAGCCAAAAGTAACAAAATCCTAGCTGGAAGCTAAAACTAGCAAAAGTCTAGCTGAAATGTACAAACAACAAAAGTTTTGCTAATACCTAAAAGCATCATTAGATAAAACTAGAGCCAGGAGTTTCTGTAGATCAGAAAACATGAACTTTTAAAATACTTTTCACATACTGTATTTTAATGCATTGTTATGGAGGAAACTGTTTAAAATACAGTATTTCAAATATAAAAAAGTATAAAAGTTAAGAAACCCCTACTGTTTAAGGTGTGAGGTGTGATTTGTCAATTTACTTAGGTATGTGTGTGTGTGTCTTATCTCAGCCTTTAAAATCCTGAACCCCACACTCTGCTCTTTGCATTGAGAAAGCTCCTAACGTCTTCTGTAACAAATAAAGTCCAGTTGGTTCTGTATTGAACGTTTTTTGATTATAAAAGTTATAAAATCCACAAGTTTTACCACTCATCTCCTGAACAAACTGAACATTTTGTTCTATGAACAGGTAAAATAGCACAGTTTGCAGCCATAGAGTGCAACAAACAGTAAATCAATATGAATGCTGCACCAGACTACACACAAAAAGTAAAAAGGTAAACGTGGCGTTGGTTTTATTTTATCCACGTTGGCTTGTTAATGTTTTATCTTTGTCAAAGCACCTTTACCAATCGTCTCATTCATCCCTGAAGGGTTTGAAAAGATCTTCTGTCCACACTGCCTCTCTCTCCCTCAGCTGAGGCTATTTTCAGCCCTCGTCTTTTCTTTCCAAGTTATCACGCATCATCCCAGTCCGGCCCTTGAGATTTGATTTCAGGCGCTGGGATGGACGCCCTTTCAGCAGCGCTGGCGTAAAAGAAAAAGAAAAAGCTTTGAATGAGCGAGCTCCGCAGCGCTCCACGTTTATTGATGAGGTGTAATTGTCTTCTTCTGTGCGGTGTAATTCCATCTTCTGTTCAGGCTGGACGTCAGGGAGGTTCTGAATGAAAATGTTCTGTGTGAGACTCAAAGGTTCAACTGGAAGCTCAGCTCATCTTTTATGAGGATGGAACAGTCTGGAGGAGGAATATCCTGAACAGCAGACATTGTCAGCCTTAAGTTTGCACATGTTCTGGTTTCATCTGCACCAGAGCAGGACAACAGATCTGTGGCAGAAAAATGAATTAGTTAAATTGAGAAAGTGCAACTTCATTGTTTCAGGAACCTTTAAACCAAACTGGAGTTTCTGCAAGTAGGCGGAGCTCGGGTCGCTCTCGAGGCTTGTCCTATATAACCAAAGTGAGAGCTTTGTCCACGTTCTTGGCACAACGTTGAGCTCGTTTCCTGTGCAGGCTCACGGTGCTCATGGACAGGAACTTGAAGACTCAGTTGGGGGAGAGGAGGGTATCTGATCTGGACATCTCAGGGTCTCATCTCTGTTGGCGTCTTTCTGTATGCACTGCGTTGGTTTGCAGTTGCATGTGCAGCAGCCAGCATGCCCCTTTACTCCTCTAAGTTTAAAGACATGATTCTTAACTGTTAAATGGCTGAACGTCTCATGTGCAATAATGAGGCGGTTGCTCCGTTCTGTCATGGTGAATCTGAAAGGCAACGCTTTCCGTTTACTAGTCTGCCTACGTTTCAGCCTTCACATGTAATCCTGAGGTATGGGATGGTACGAGATCTTTAATCTAAGCGCCTGAAGGGAGCTTCCTCTGTAGGACGGCTGAGCGCTGACTTTGAGATCAGGTGAGGAGTGATGGTACCCAAGGGGAGCTCGGAGTGGAGCCACTGCTCCTTCACATCAAAGTATGTTCTCTGACCTGGGAACTCTTCCCTAAGAGGAGCTGAGTGCCACTGGAGAGAGCCATGTCTGGGGTTTCCTCCTGAGCCTGTTGCCTCTGCAACAAAACCATGGATAGGTGGAAAAAATAGAAGATGGTGTTTTCTTAAACATAAGATTGAATCTTTAGAGTTGATTAGTCTGAAACATTAAGTCCTTTTATCTCAAACATAAAATGTTTATTTTGGCCACTCACAAAATAATATAAAGAAGCTTATTGTAAAGGAAAGAAATGCTTTTTTATCATCATACTAATATTTAGTCCAGCTTTTTTTGTTTTCCTAAAACTAACCAAGTAGTTTTAGTGCTTCACACAAAGTAAGTTTATAAATAAAACAAAAAATCTTAGCCAAACTATTATTTTGAAATACAATTTTTATTTTGCAGAGAGGAGAAATGTACTTTGGGCTTTAAAATAAATGCTTATTAGATGACAAAGTTTTCATTGAGCTAACCCTGTAGTAAGTCAATGAATGGTTACAGTACTAGTACCGGTCTGGTAGTAGTACTTTAGTGATTTGAAACTAACCAAACTCTCAGTGACAACCTAATTAGTTTCAGTGTATGCAAACATCACTGTCCCGAATGGAAAATATTTTTTATTCTGTTCATTTGACTTCGTAGAAGAACGTCTAATCAGCAGAATCGAACAGATTTACTGGAAAAGTTTGGCGCTGACTTTGGCTTGAATGGTGATTTTCAGACAATTTCTTTGACAACAAAGACCAACCTTTCCTGTCGTCTTCTGTGTTTCCTTTCTGGGAAAACGACCATCTTAATGACGGGTTTGCTTTAAAGTGGGACTCCTAATAGAAGCCCATTACCTCGTCAACGAGCAGCGGCACGTTAACTCTGTGACTTTTGTCCTTGTGCTCTGAGACGGAAGCCGTTGACTCTTTGAGTCCTCAACTAAAGGCCCAAAACTCCGAACAGACGTTTTCTGTGTCCTTATACTTTGGCAGCTGAATTAGCTAAATGACGGAGTATGAGATCACAAGGCGCGCAACAGTTGGTGTTGAATACAGCTCTCTTTGTCCTTAGTGAGCGTGCCGTTGTATCTATGACTACCTCACTAACATGGCAAACTACAGATAAGCACACACACACTTGAGGTTGTCTGCCATTTGTCACACACACAAAGACAGACTTCATATATGAAGAAATTATTTTACAGATCGTCTGCCAAATTTGCCTTAAAGTGTGCTCAAATACACACGATTACCATATTTTATTTATTCACTACTGTTATACTTTGGCCAATTTTTTCTTTCCTCACTCGCTCTCGTGCAAGGCGGACGCTTTTTCCTCCTCCTGCTGCTCTGTCCTGTCCCGCTTTTTTTTATTTATTTCTTTTTGCTCTCTGTGTATCGGAGCTCCGTCTTCCAAAACTAAAACTACTGTCATGGATCTGGTCAGCTGGACTTTGAACGCAATCGATAAAATCTTTTCAATAAACCGACAGGGTCCTGGAGAGCCCTCATGCCCCGCTGAGACGCACGTGGCAGGATACGTCATGGATCTGTGGGGAGTTTTGGAGCTGATGTGTTTGTGTTGTCGCAGGAGGACGCCGAAGATGTTTGTATCATTGGAACCATGGTAGCAAGGTTTCTGCTTTTTTTGGCATCGATGGATTCCCATGTTATCGGCTATTAAAGAAGACGGCGGCAGCAGTTTTGGCCATGGCTAAACTGCAGCGTCTGTGTGAAGGTTCGGTTCGTACTTTGAGTACTCAATCAGCTGATTTATGAGCTAAGCCGTAAGGTGGAAGTGACTGCAGCTTCTGGGACTCGCCATCATGTTGGGGACGACCTTGGAGGAGGCTCATGAGCACAGATCAGTGGAATGCCCACAAATCTGGCCATTTTGGGATTGAAAGTACCAGCAGGACTCGAGGCTGACAAGAACAAAACAGTCTGCCTGAAAAAAAATCAACAACTTTGGCTTATCTGAATCTGACTCCCCCAGTTGGCCTCAAAACAGGCCGACTTATTAAATTTCTCCTGGGATATGTGTAAACTAAGGAAAAGCTGTGTTTTGAGAACTTCTGTGGAGGCTTATCAGAGCTGTTTCAGCTGACACCAACATCTCATCAGGACTACGGACTATCTGGAAGTGCTTCGTGGACAAATGTGGTCAAATGCATTTGTAATGTGTTTATAAATGTGCTGCTGGTAGAGTTGTATGACGTCTTGATTCATGTCCTGATGGACAAGATGTGAAGAGATCTTTTTTTTTTTTTAATGCTACCATCCTCTCCTCATGGCCTTTTCCCCTTTTCTATTTAAAAGTATTCTGAAAAGGGATAAGGGGGCCGCGCTCTCAAGGAGCAGCAGCAACGTGCACTCCGCCCATCTTACGGACGACTGTACGAACATAATCTCACTGTATCTCGGTACGATGATAATAAAGCTGATTCTGATTTTCATGCACAATCCTCAAAAGAAACTAGAAATTTAATTTTTTTACAAATATCTTTTCTTCCCATTAAAAATTCAAATTTGTTGTCGCGCACACACGTTTCTGTGGTTGGCATTCCAGTCGTATGAGCAGCAGCACTGGCCTCACTGGTCAAACCCTCAGCTGCGCCTGAAGGTCATAACACACGCACACACATGCGCACATGCACACAAACGCACACACACTGGGTTCAGTTGAGCCTTTCTCTGCACCTCAGTGTGTTTTTAAGGGGAGTCCTGATGAAATCCCCACGTCTTGTTGAGTAAACGCAGTCTCGTCAACTGTGACGGTGCCCAACTCTTTTCTCCCAGCAGCCTCTGCTTGAGCTCTGCAGGATGGATGGTTCTTGATGAACGCACCTCTGAGAAACACAAAGCAGCTCTTCCTCGTTCTGCCACATAAAACATAAAATGGTCATTTATGCTGAAGTCTAACGGTTCATTTATAAAACTCAGTGTTGGTTTCAGTTGTAACACAAGTTGCTGCGTTGTCTTATTTCCCACTTTAAGTTGCCCTGCTGCATAGAGAGCAACATTGCTCACTTCCTGTTTCTCTTTTGAAGCGCACGTGTCCAACATTAATCATAGTCTACGACACATGAAATCAAACATTACAACCGTTAACCTGAACAGAATCAATCACAGTTTGAGTTTACATCAGTAGTTTTCCAAACAATGAAATGCAGGTAGGCACTCGATGTAAACAAACACCTTTATGTGGACGCGTTACTCAACAAATCTGAGTATTAATACCAATAATCAGACTTCCCTGCAGCAAACCGCTCTTCCACGGGCGTCACAGATGTTCAGCTTGTTTTAGCCACTGTTTGATAGGTTAACGAGCACACGTGGTAGTTGGCAGCTGTTTTACAAACTTTAGCTTATAAATTGTGAATTTAAGGACATAACCATCGTTATGAAAACATAAATCATGCAGGTGTTTCTTACTTTTTTAATTATTTTTATTTTAATTGATCTTTGTGACTTTAAAGAAGTTTAAACACTTTGAGCTGTGGAATTTTACATAAACAAGGTTTTATGTTTTTGTATATATTTTTTTAAAGTTGTAGTACGTTTCAGCTCCACCGCTCTGACACTTTCATTTATTTGGGGTTAATATTTGGATTACTGGTTAAATCAGTCAAGGCATTAGATCATGAATCTGTTGGCTGACGTTGTTGTTGTTGTTGTTGTTTACTTTTTGTTGTTAACTAACTATCAGTGAGTTCACAAACAAGTTAGAAAAAATAAACATAATTTAAATCTATTTAGGAATGCAGATCTACTTTAAAACATCACATTTAATATTATTTTTTTAATAAATCCGGTGTCTTTGTTGGTCAACGTGAGTGCTCTGAAACTTTTATTTGCCTTCAGCTAAATTTATTTACTTTCCTGCTGAAATGATGCACAACTATTATTCACTCCAGCTGCTATAAATATAAACCAGAACAAAGCTAGAAATGTTTCTATATTTTTAAGTGACTTTAAGTATTTTTTTATGTGGCCAAGGTTGAGGTTTGTTTAAAGACGAAGGAAAACGGGATCGATGCTCTCGTTTCAGTTGAATTCTTCAGCGGACCTGGTAAAAGCATTTGACGTCTGTGGACGGATGTTTTCAGTTTTACGACGTCGTGCACATTTCCTCTGTTTTCATTCAGGTTTCTTCTTTACCTGAAACAGCTGAAGCTCATGCGCAGTAAAGATCCTGACTGAAACTTTTTCCGTTATTTTCAACGAGCAAAAATTTCCTAAACACAAAAAAAAAAAAAAAAAAAAAAAAAAAATTAAATTGTGTAAACGGTTGTTTTCTGTGTTGATGCTTTTCTGCACAGGCCCTGAAAGTCTTGAACGTTTTTGTAGCAGAAATAATCTTTATTTTTCTAATTCCTCACGGTGCGTGATCTGCTTCAGGTTAGCGTGCACCCCGGTACTCTTCAGGAGAAAGACCAGTGTGTTTCTGACCAGCTGTTAGAGGTTTATCTAGCCACCACGTTCGTGGCCTCTGTGCTGCTTCTCACGACCCCCACATGCCATTTATAGGTGACTTGTTGCACCCGGCGCGGGAAACGACTTTATTCAGACGTTGATTTTGTTTTTTGTTTATTTTTTGTTTCTGAAAATAAATGTTGTGATTGTTTGAGCTCGTCTCCTCGAGCTTTTTAGTTCAGTTCTTTGGTCTTTTTTTAGGCTGCAGACACCCTGAGACCTGACCTTTGACCTCTGACACACTGCTGCAGAAACGAGGCCAACACTTCTTTTTGTTTGATTTTTTTTTTCTACATTTTTGGACACAGTTTTTATTTCTTCACACTATAAACTGCAGACTGTTATTAAAGAGAGGTTGGTGTATCCCACACATAACATAAATATTTTAATAGATTTATCTGTGATAATTAAAAAAACATAATGTAGGAATGCCCTAACCGGACTAACTAATACTATACATCTTTTAAAGCTGTGGTCCATTTACATAACTTTATTATTCAATAATACAATAAGAGTACATATTCTTACACCACTTTGAATTTAATTGTAAAAAAGTTAAAGTCCAAATGTTTTATCTTTTGCCTTGTCTCATTTATCGGTGTGTTTTTAAATTTTTTTATTATTTAATGGATGGCGATGCAGCGATTGCAGCTTAATTTTTCCTCTTTTTTTTTTTTTGGGTAAATTTTTGACCTGGTTTTTCCTATTTTGATTTTTTTTTTTTTTTTATTTAGACGTTATAATTGACAATTTACAATAAAACTTTTTATAGATATTCAGCTTTGTTTTGTTTACTACAAATCACTTACAATAAACAAGAAAGAGTGGTGGCGCAGAGATTAGAAAAGATGAGTGTGATCGGAAGGTTGCCGGTTCTATCCCTTGGACAGACGACATCAAAAATGTGGGTGGGAAAGGTGAAGCACCCACACCTGCCTCCACCCTCATTTACCCCACTCTGAGCCCTTGAGCAAGGCCCTTAACCCCCACCATCTGCTCCCCCCAGGCACCCCAGATGGAGCTCCCTGCTCCACTCACAGGGCTGTGGTAGCTCGGTGGTTGCTTCAGGAAGGGCATCTGGCGTAAAAACAATGAAGTCTTTGTGCAAGTTAGTTCACTGTGGTGACCCCTGAAGAAGCTGCAGCTGCAAGAAGAAGAAAAAAATATAATAAAAAAGAAAATACTTTTATTTTATGTATTTTATTTTATCTCCTCCCCCGCTTGTGATTGGAGATTTAAAAAGCGCACGAGGGCCTTCAGGCAGATCTTGCTCTGCTTTTTGAGGACTCCTGTTTTATTGCTCGTAAATCAGCCGTATATAAAACTACCGTTTAAAGAGGATTAGCTGAATCACATTCATGGAGTGAAGAAGGTCAGAAGCTGTTCCTTTCTGCTGACGGGTCAATTACATCGTTGACCCGGTAAATCCAGGTAATTGGACCAGCTCATAGTTGGACGGTGGCTGTGAGGTCAGCGGTTTGTTGGTTCGGCTAAATATTTACGCCTGTAAGTGGATGCTTTCATGCAGAGATTATGTTACTAGAAACTAGTGACGGGGAGTTTCCAAGACGATCTTTAGTGAAGACAAACTCATTTTGCATCAAACTGTTCAGAGTCGTCTTCAAACTGGAAAGTAAATCCATGCTTTGGAGCTTTTTGGACACTCGATGTAAAATATCTGCTCAGCTGCAGCATCCGTTACAGCCGTCATTAGGCACCTACAGCCTTTTACGCTGTTTTGTTAATAAGACAAAGAAAACAGTTTTTAAATGGACACTGTAACAGCAGCTCCACGTACCAGTTGCTGAACCCAAACTCACTTCAATAAATCATGAAACACTCATGGATTGACGTGTTTTGCACGTTTACAGTCGGCCGTGGAGCAACCTGCATGGCTGCCTGGATGAGCGGAGCTCCCAAAGTCTGGAGATTTACAAACATGCACCAAACACATCGTCCATCCATCCAGCCGCTGTCTTCACTCTCTTCTCTGTTCAGGGTCTTTGGGGGAAGCTGGTAAACATCTCCGGCGAGAGGCGATTAATTTGATAAACAGATTTTTTTAAAAAATTTTATTTAGTTTTACTTGTGAATAAAGCTGAGAGTAAAGCGGAAAATCATTTTCACTGCGAGAATAAAAACTAAAAGCCATATTTACTGCAAGTAATCAAAAAAAAAGAAACATTTGTTTATTGGTTGTTGCAGTGGAGAATGTTATATCAAACAGTGTTGGACTAAATAAAATTAGATACATAATTGTATAAGAATGTCTTTGTTGCTGCTGCAGGAGCAGAAACTCCTTGTTTTACCCTCATCGTGTTCAGTTTACCACTTCCATCCGTCATTACACCCTCGCTCGCTGAACATGGCTGACACGTGTAACGTCTTTCTCTACGTAACTGCTCTGACATTTCATCATTTGTGTTGTTTTCAAGCCGTTTGGCCGGTGCAGTGCCTGAACTTCACAGAAGTCGTTAATAAACCTGTCACGATAACAAATTTTGCTGGGCGATTAATCAACTCAGAAATTATTGCGATAAACGATAATATTGTTTGCAATTTGACAATAATTAGTCATTATTATCAAATTTAAGAAGAAATGTCAGTTAATCTGTTTTGAGTGTAATACCTGTTTTTTTGACCACCAGATGGCAGTATAAGACTGTTTGAACAGAAGGATGGATAGAGAGGGAGTGAGCAGCGTGTCTCTTTAAGAAAAATGGGAGGGAGGCCCCTTGTCGTGACATGGGGTGTCTCTCTTCAGTTCTGAAAGTGCCGGACGCTCGGTGTGGTTTGAGCTCTTTAACATTTTTCACACAAAGCTTTTAATAATAAATCAGTAAACAAGTTCTCAGTTTCTTTTTGCAGAGAAAAATAACTTTTTAGATGAAGGCACGGGTTTCAACTGTGAATTTTGGAGCTTCGACAAGATGGAGGTTTTTTCCCCGAGGTCAAACTGTTAGCTTAGCTCGTAGCTTAGCTTCTCAGCTTAGCTCCTTTTAACTATTGAAAACTGCTATTTTGGACGGTTGAAATGGATTTTAAAGAGAATAGAGAAAGGGGCGGGGTCAGTGAAGACACCGGAGTTGAGCTTTTTGTCATCCAGTGTAGTTACCCTTTATTGTTATGCTAATTGTTAAAGGGGCACAATCATCATCATTTTTATATGCGTAATAATATAAAATATTATCCTGTAAGTTTGTTTTCCCATGATTTATCACTGGATTTACATCATTAAGCTTCCAAATCCAAAACCATTACCTCAAAAAAACATTAATTTAGGTCAAAACTCACACTTCCTGCCTCGTCTCTTCAGCTTTCTTTGCCTCCTCTGCTGCGCCGACAGCACTTGTCTTCACACTTGCATAATTATCTTCATTACTACTTAATGAGGTGGTGATTAGCCCCCACTCCAACACCCTGATCCCTCCTTCGTAGACACTGTTTACAGATGCTGCTGCTCCACCTGCTCAGCTGAAGCTCAGTGTGTCAGTCTGTCCATAAGACAGAAAACACCACAGATGCCCCCTCAGAAGAATCAGACGTGACGTTTAGGTATGAAGAAGGCTGCTGCGGAGACACAGTTCTGACAATCATTTGTTAGACATACATGGACTGATTGTGATCTTTATTAGTTTACATATTCATTCAGTGCCCATGGTTTATTGTGTAAAAAGGGCAATGATGTTATTTTTGCACCTACATCTCTTTTTCCTATTTCCTTCCTGTGTCTTAATATAATCTACAACTTGCTACTCCTTGTAAAAAATCTCACATCTTTAAATCTGTTGTTTTAATGTCTTCCTTTAGCAGCACATCCCTCCACCTTGTGTCCACCTTTGTTCAGTCTCCCCCATAAACAAGTCTTTACGAACGCAGTCCTCACCGTCTGACTTTGCAGGATGCGAGCGGAGGTGAACTGGATCACGTAGCTGGTGTCGTGTGTGGTGACATTGCAGTTTTTGGCAAAGAGACGCAGTCAATCGAGGAAACGACCTCGGCCCCAACAGTTCCGACTGATTCAGTGTGAGACTTTAATTAAAAGTAGCAAAAGCCAGAGTTTTGGGTTTGAGGCTTTGCTGCATGTTGCGTGTGGTTTTTGCAGGACTTGATGGCTGAGAACATTCACACAAACATAACACAGAAGTTAAATGTTGTGGTATTAATAGAAGTGTGAGGGTGATACTGTAATCCCACGTGGCATTCCTGCTCCCTGATATCAGCCAGCTACACAGCTCAGCACTTTACACAGACCTCAGTGTTGGTGGACTTGAATACTGTAGATACTTTAGTTACTGTATCTGAAGCTTTTATTGCATTGAAATTGTTTTATTGTATTTTTTAGAAAGTCAAGATTGTTCACACAAGTCTTCATTGTGGTATGGGTGATCTTAAATACGTTGTAGCTTTCACAAAATTAATTTTTATTTCTGTTGAACCCAGTTTGATTAACTGAGTCACAAAATACTGCTTTAAATTCCTTTCAGATTTTTGTTTCAAGGTTTTTATGACCCAGACTAGTGCTTTAGGCGTAAAAACCTCCATCTGACTCGTCAATGCAGTCTAATTTATTTATTTTTAGTAAAAAAAATATGTAATGGTTGTGATCATACTTGTCTGATAGAAGTTTCTTCGACCATTTAGAGGTTTTATTTATTTATTTAACCTTTATTCAACCAGGCAAATCCCATTGAGATAACATCCTTTTTGCAAGGGCGGCCTGGGCCTGAAGGCAGAAACGTGCATGTTTTTGGGAAATGTCTTCAATTAAGTCCCTTTTTTAGTTGTGAGGTACCTCAAGGCTCAATTTTAGGCCCTGTTATATTTTTTGTCATTTATGATTTCTCTGTAGTCTAAATATATATATTTTTTTTTTTTAACTGTTTTCTGATGACCTTCAAAGTTACCTATTACAGTTACCAACCGGTGTAATATTCTGGCATTATTAAATTGTCAGAGATCTAAAAGCATAGAGGGAGATGACCTTTTAAAAAAATCCAAACAAAAATCCAAACATATCCTTGGTTTTCTTTGTCTAATCATCTTAAGAGTGTTTCAGCTGAGTAAAGTCTCATTAATCACCGAGCATGTTCATGAAATAATGGTAGGTCAAATCAAGCGGAGAAGAATAAAGCCACACATGCACACATTGTGGATTCATAAGACAGGACTCCTGACTGTCCCTGGGCCCAGAACAGTTTGTAGCTGCAGGGTTTCTGGCGATAAAGCCTGAGCGCTGGTGGGTACCAAACCTGTGACGCGGTGATTCATCAGAGCCGGTTCTCTGTTCTCCCAACAACCTCGGGGAGCTAAACATCCCAGTAGAACCAAGGAGCACACATTGGGTTCAAAACCAAGAATGAGATGTAGGTTTGCTTAAAAGACAAAAACGTTTATTTTTAAAGAACGCTGTATTTGTTGACTTTAAAGAACAAGAGAAATCAGAGCAAGTTTATTTGAATAGGGTTCTTTTCTTTTTTAAAAAATTTTTTCCACGTGGAAAATGTGACATTTTGATCATACTTCTCTTTAAACCAGTTAGGGGCCTCCAGCTGGCACCAGTTTAAGTGAGCAGTTTCACCCAGATCACAACAAGGCTGCTTGACTCTCAGCAGTACAATGAAATGACGAGACTCTGTCCTCGCCATCTGCTGACGCTCTCGTCTCTCCTCACCCGGCCATGTGTGCGCTGCAGAGAGGACCAGTTGTCCGTTGGCATGGCGACACCCTGACTGTTTATTTGTGTGGTTCTGCTTGTGTACATATTTGGCTGAATCTCTGTGGAGCCGGAGGGATGAGAGAGCCATGACTTGCATATTGTTAGCTTTCCGCAAATATTATTTCAGTGATGGTTTGAGTGGCCTTTTATTCCCAAGATGCAAACAAGAACTCAGTTCTTGGAGTTTGTGTTTCTTTAGAGGTTCCTGACTTCTTCCTCCTTTGTCTTTTGTAAAAATGAACTTGACTAGAAGGTGCCATGACCTGAATATGAATAATATACAGTTTCAAGGATTTACTGAAACGCTCAGGTTGTCATTTTCAGTGTTCAGATATTTTGCTTATGGGAACGGCTGCCGAGGTGGAAACAAAGTGAGCTGATGTTGTCGAAGGTGGGCAGCAACATGATGCAGGTTTTCATGCCAAGCACACAAAGAGCTGTGATTTAAAAAAAAAAAAAAAAAAAAAAGCTCAGTCAAAACATGGGCTAGATCAGAGGTGTCTAGTCCTGGTCCTCCAGAGCAACTGTCTTGCATGTTTTGGAGGTTTCCCTATTCTAGAGCGCCTGTGGACGAGTGGTTAGAGCAGTCATCCTCCAGTGCAAGAGTTGTGCAAGAGTTGGGGGTTCGATTCCACCAGCAGTCACATGCCAAAGTGCCCCAAGGCAAGACACTGAACCCCTCATTGACTCCGATGTGCGTCCCATCGGTGTATGCATGTGATAAAGCACTGATCTAGTAGAGTGCTGTATGAATGGGTAAATGAGGCACAGATTGTGTTGTAAAGTGCTTTGAGGGTCTGGATAAGATAAAGGAGCTGTAGAAGTAAAGTCCATTTACCATTTCTAGCACACTCGATTCAATGGTTCATCTGCTTCTTCATGATTTGCAGAAGCCTGGTTGAAATCAGTAGTTTGAGAGAAACCTGGATAGCCCTCAGGACAGTGACCCTCGAGAACCAGGATTGGACAACCCTGGTCTGGATGGTTACGTGCTTGTAAACCCACAGAGTTTAATGAGACCGCAACAGAAAGTTGAGTTAATTTCTCTCACAATTTAGAGGATTTATTTTTTTCACCAACTAGTCTCAAGTTTATATAGAAAGAAATAAAAAATGACAGAGAAATCCAGATCAAATAAAAGCACACGGTCTCTGTTGACACAAGGACGCAGTGTTAGGAAGGTACCACCTTAAATTGAGCTCTACGTCTCCAGTGTAATCTGCCCCTATGTGCTGAAGATAGGTGCCTGTGAGCCTGAACAAGACTATAAGAAATGGATGGATGAGGGTGGTTTTGGTGAAATACTGAACCCCACACCCTGGTGCATTGTTGTTTGGACCAGGGGTGTCCAGTCCTGGTCCTCAAGGGCCACTATCCTGCATGTTTTAGAGGTTTCTCTGCTTCAACACACCTGATTTGAATCAAGGTAATTCAATCATCGACTCAGGTGTGAGCAGGGAAACGAGTAGAACATGTGGTCCTCAAGGACCAGAATTGGACACCCCTGGTTTGGACAATCTGAAGCTCATTTTCAGCAGTGGTAACTGTTACTGTATTGTTGCACAACAGACAGGCAGGAGTCTTGAGACAGGCTGTAAAGCATTTGAGCCAAGTCCAAAAATGGCTACTCTGTAATGGAAACAAGAACCGTTCCTTCAACACTAAAATGCACTTGGCTCTGCAGCGCTTTTGTCCAAAAATAGCCCTGAAGTTCTGACTTGGAATGTGGGATGAAAAAAGGAAGAAAGAACACTCCAGATTATTTAAAGGAAATAAAACTACAGAGAAATCCAAACAACATAAAAGCACCTGGTCTTGTCTCCGTTGACGCAAGGACACCAGTAACGGCGAAGCAGATTGTTCAAGTGGAACTTCACGACCGTTAAGCTTCCTCACAAACAATTACACATCCATCACAGCCCCGTCTGAGGCAGCAGTAATTAAAAATATGAATTTGAAAGGAATCATTAACACTTTGGGTCACTGCATAAACCATAAAAAAAACACACTGAGGCCACTGGAGAGAGAATTAGTGCTCAGTTAATTATGATACAGTGAAATGCATGTTTCCTGTGAGCGGAGGAAAATCAACAAAGTGCACAAGTACTGCAATAAAATATTCCCAGAGGCTCCACTTGTTTATCTTTCATAACCAACGGGGCTTTAATGTCAGCGACAAATATACTATAGTGTTACTTTAACTCCAAATAACTTGGTCTACAGTTTCAGCACTGAATGACCATCCTGGAGAGAAAACCCTGGTCTGCTGGTAATCTGGATTAGCACAGTTTAAGTTGGACATAAAACCAGTGAGGACTCGGTGTCTCCTCAAGTAATTAGTTTGGACAGTGTTTTCCTCACATCAGGAGGTTTTTGGATATTTACCCTGTGTGGCCACTTCCTCATCACCTGTCAATAAACTGGGTAGTTAATCCTATGTAATGTTTTCTGCTTCATACTAAATATTTGCCATGTTCAATAATCATCCATCTGCTAATAGACCCCTCTCTTTCGCTTTTCTCTTTAAAATCCATTTTAACCGTCTAAAATCGTGTTTTTAGATCGTTAAATCAGCTAAGCTGAGAAGCTAAGCTACGAGTTAAGCTAACAGGCCGACCTTGAGGGAAAAAACCTCCGTCTTGTCAAAGCTCCAAAATTCACGGTTGAAACCCGTGCCTTCGTGCAAAAACTTGTTTTTTCTCTGCAAAAAAAAAAAAAAAAAAAAGAAACAGAACTTTACTGATTTTTTTTTTTTTTTAATGAAAGCTTTGTGTGAAAAATGCCATGCTAAAGAACTCAAATCACAGAACATCCACCATGTCACTTATCCCATTTCACATCAAGGCCCTCCCTCCCATTTTTCTGAGATACGCTGCTCTTCTATCCAGCCTTGAGTTCAATCCATCTTATACTGCCATCAGGTGGTCAAAAAAGGTACTACACTCCACACAAATCAACATTTCTTCTAAAATTTGACAGTTATTGTTAAATTTCAAACAATATTATCGTTTATCACAATAATTTTTGAGACAATTTATCGCCCAGCAAAATGTATTATCGTGACAGGCCTAGTGGTCTATAAAGATATAAAGATGCATGCTTGTGAATCCAGAACTCAAAAACTAAATGGGTTCATTCATCTCTTTCTCTGTAGATTTATTGTTTCCATCCTTTGTCCTGTGCTTGTTTGTCTACTTTGGTCAGCATTTTTAGGTGTTTTTTTACATAAACTGGAATGTTAACCTTTTGTATTTTAACTGATGGGAAAAGTTTTGTCAGTACGCTTGTTTGAACCACGTTGAATAAGTCTGCACAGGTGCTACGTTAATATGTTTTTGACATTATTCGTATCACACGCTCGAATAACAATCTTTCCCTTTTCTTTTTCCTTTCCATCCTCCTGTTCCACTTGATTTTACTTCCTGTATTACTAAAAGCTGCGTCAGTGACCCACTTCTCTCATGAGGAAATTCAAATTTCACGGGCCTGTGCTCACTGCTTCTCCTAAAACTGTGGGACCCAAACAAACGAAAGCTCAGACGGAGCTGCAGGTACAATAGGAGAAGCAGGTGCTTGGCTTCTGTTTGTTTAAGTCACACATGGTCTGTTGAACCAGTCTTTCAGCTACTTGTTGGGCTCATATACAAGAGAGTAACTTTAGTTTAGACTCATATAAAACAAATAACTACATTAGCCCTTGGATTTGAGGGACTTTTAGTGATGAAACAGTATTAGTACAGTATACAGTATTGGATTCTGATGTCTGATGGAGATTCGTTGTGTTGTCAGCACCGTATGGAGGGATGCAGGCAGTCCCTCAGCATCACTTTCAGATGCTGGGTTTATCATCCTGCAATGCATCTCATCTCAAATCCTGCCAGTCGCTCCTATCAGCACTCTGCAGCATCCTCTCTTTTCTCTAAAGCTTTGCTGTTCAGCTTTTTTCCTCTCCGGATCTTCAGTCGTCGTCTGTGATTGATGTCTGACAGAGGAGTCAGAGGCAGGACAGACTTGACTTGCTCTGCTTGCTGCTATTGATCCTTTTTCACTTAAGCCATAATGAAGTATTGGTCAGCCTCGGGGAGCGTCAGCAGTGCTTAGCAAAGCAGCAGGTGAGAGAAGCCTCCAGACTTTAGACTTAATTATCACCGGTCCTTGTGTATCCAGAGTTCCTTTGAGCTGCAGCCACGGCTTTAGTCTGGTGGTGGTGGTGGGTGGAGGAGTGAGCCGATCAGGAAATATAAAAAAGGAAGCTTGATAAGTGTAGTAGAAGAATAAAATCAGACTAGAAGGGCACAGCAGGTCTTTATAGGAGCAGCTTCAGACACTAAAGCTGTCATTTTTTACATTATTTGTTGAGGAACGGTAAAAGAGAGGTTTCAGGGAACTTCCAAATTTTGCATCCTTTTTTTTTTTTTTTCATTACAACTTCTGAGTAGAAGCAGGAGGAAGCCATTTTTTTTTTAGTAAAACTCCTTTATGCCTTCCAGGCTTATTTATTACGTAGCAAATTTACCGTCATCGCAGTTTTGAAAACTGCAGCATCACAAAGGCTGGATCAGACTGCAATAAATCATAAACTGTTAAATTCAGGTGTCCTGCATTCATGTTCTGCATGCTGAAAACATGTGGTCAACCCAACAGCCTTTCATGGGCCTCGATGCCCATGCCTGCTTTAGATGATGGTGAGGAATGAAGAGAAAATGAAAATGTTCTTTTTTGTGCAGTTATCAGCACAAATATGAACGGTAATACTTCAGACCGCAGGTTCATAATATTGTGCAGCCCTAGTGCTTAAAGAACATAGTATGAAATTAGAAGCCTTTTTCTTGAAGAAGTCTAAAGTAGCAAGAAAAGTTTAAATCTGAGCATTGACACGATACGAAAATCCCTCCAACAGCAACTTTAACACATTTATATTCACCATCTCTCACAAACCTGTACAGTTTGAAATAATTTACTCCAGTTGTTTTTCAGATGTATTGATATGCAATTTGGAAATGTGGGTCCACACTCAACATAAACAAAGCACTGTGAAAAACCAAGTGAAGGCCTGAGTCACAGGATTGACCCACTTTTTTCCTCCCTTGCTCTGGTCGAAGGTGGCTGCTTCTGCCTTTCCTCCCCGGTCTCTCTTCTTCCTGGTCTGCTCTGTGTGGGTCTGAAGCTCCTCGGGTACTCATCTCCCGAACGCAAATTAAGATTATAGATCTGGTATCATGGACGATCAACTCTATTGACAAGATTTTTTCAACAAAACAACAAGGTCCGGGGAACCGGCGTGTCCAGCTGAGACGCACACTGCAGGACACGTCATGGACTCGTGGGGAGTGTGGCAGGTGATGTGTCTCACGTTCCTGTCTCAGGAGGACGTTGAAGACATTTACATAATTGGATTTATGATAGCAGGGACTCTGCTTTTTGGCATCGGAGGGGCTCTATTCTATCAACAGCTGAAGAAGGCATCGGCAGCAGTTTCGGCCATGACAAAGCTTCTGAGCCAGTGTGAAGGTTTGATCCGTGCCGTGACCTCTCAAAATCAGCTGATTTACGAGCTAAACCGTAAGGTGGAGGCGATTTATGAGAATCGCTTCTGGGACTCATCAGCGTGGTGGGTTCGACCTTTAAGGAGGTTCATAGCACGGATCAGTGGAATGGATTCCCACAATTAAGCCATTTTGGAAACAGAACGTCCAGATGGACTCGAGGCTGAAGAAAAAAAAAATCTGTCTGCCTGAAGACAATCACCAACAAGTTTATCTGAATCTGACTCCCTGTCGGCCTTGGAAATGGGCCGAC
>JARVLU010001586.1:31813681-31827573 GCA_031762415.1 Simpsonichthys santanae
AAAAAACATATTGTGGTATATGAGGTTTTACAGCCTGTATGATATTGTTGTTTTATTGTTTGTATGTGTGGGTTATTAGTTTGGCTAAATGTGCAAAGATCTTAGATGTTGTCACTGCCATCGGTTTAACTGGTCCTAAAATAAGACGGAGCTTCTGAGCAATGAGCTTTGAATGTAGCTGTTATATTTATATTTATTATAGACAGTAAATCAAATTAAATTACTTATATTGGCAACACAATAAAACATCAATTGGTTAAAAAGTCATTAATACTCTGAGTAGTTTTTGAGAACAGCACTTTGTAATTTTACTTAAGTATTTTTTATAATAGCAGTACTTTTATTTGCTATTGAGTACAATTCAAGCAGTGTAAAAGTACTTGTACCTGAATACAAATATTCAGTACTCTTTCCACCTCTGGTAATAACACTATTAAAGAACAGGTCTTAAGCATTTATGTTACACTAATATTTCCATTTCATTAAAGAGACAAACAGAAGAAGGTCATTTAATAAACATGAGGGTTATGAGGGCGTCCCTGAACCCAAAAGGTTTGAGAACACCTGATCTAAAGTACTTGTTCTCTGAACTTCCAGATGTAGAATCAGAGAAAACCTTCAGTTTTAGGACCCTAGTCCTTCAGATTATTAAAAAAGAAAGGTTTATTTTTTTTAAATCAACCTTTAATTTGCAACTTTTATCGTCTCCCAGTGACCGCTGAAGAAAGGCATTAGCTCCCTGTGATCCTGAACATGGGGCTAAAGTGCATGAAGATTATGGATGACTGGATCTTGACTCGATTCTTTTAAATTTAAGTAATTTTGCAGTCCGTGTTTACTTTGAGCCTGATTTCGCTCTGTAAGGCTGTTTTTGTTTAGGTTGTGTGTAGCAGGAGCCGACAACTGAACACGTGCACAGTTGAGGTTCTGCACATTGGCTTGGTGGAGCCGGTGGATCAAGATTTTTCTGGATCTTTCCACTCAACAAATCAGGAAATGTGGAAAGTTTGGCGCAGAGCTCAGATTAATGCTGCGTCCTGCCAGATGTGTGTTTCTGCTCGAAGAAGGAAACTTGTGTTCAAACCACTAATCCGTCATATTTATTGCAAGATGTCAGCAGCTGGGTATTATTCCCACCTCTGTACGACTCCCCGGTGTCCGTTTACTGAGCTGCCCGTCGTTCCTCCTGTTGCCATGTTCAACTCCTGACTCAGGTGTAAACATCATAATTTAATAAAACTAACTTTTAAAGAGCCTTTGACACACTTCAGCTTGTACGTCCTCTTGTCTGGGAGAACGCTCCCATCGATCTTGTTATTCAGAAGAGGCTGGAGTTCAGCGCAGCGTGAACTTCGGCCATGAATATTTCAGGCCCCTGTTAGCCGTTCTTCATCGTCTTTGATCTGCGAACCGACCTTGAATTATGCAGCGACACCAGCACAGTCTCCAAACTGTAAAAGCAGCTCTGAGACGTGTGAAAACATTTGAGATTCTTCAGCGTTACTGAAACCACCGTCTCTCTGTCTTGTTTATTGCAAGTATTTTATTACTTCAGTCTCCCTATTATTAATATTTTTTAATTAACGGTACACCTTTTGCACTCTTGTTAATTTGAAATGTTATTTGATTTGATCTTAGTATAGCCAAGAACATTTTATAACTCACAGCTGATTTATTTGTCTTAAGATAGCTAGTTTTAACACGACTAATTGAGAATAGTTATTTTTTTTCTCAGTAAATCAAGATAAAACTATAATTGAATGTCACACCAGTTTCTGCTAATGAAAAAGAAACAAGAAAAGAAATTAGTCCATGTGCAATTAAGGGACATTTTTATTAAATTCCAAAGAAACTGAAGTAAAAAAACAAAGCAGTATGCTCAATTTTTCTAATTCTACTTCTTAGTGATTTGTATAATTAGTGTTTTTCTTCTTCTTTCAGCTTTTCCCTCTTCAGGGGGTCTCCACAGTGAGTCCTCCTCCTCCGTCTCTGTCCTCTGCATCTTCTGTCCTCACTCCAACCACCTCCATGTCCTCTCTAACTGCATCCATATAGTCTCTCGTTTATCGAGGGAGATCCGTACCCTGAAACCCCGCGATAAATGAAAAACCACAAAGTAGGAATAGCAGTACAAGTAGTAGTAGTATAGTTTAATATTTATATACGCTATAGATATATATTAAGGCATTTTAAACTCTTCTCACGCTCTTGCAATATTCTAAACAATGTTTCTAAACTCTAAATGCTCTAAAACGTGTCAAACTCAAGGCCCGGGGGCCAAATGTGGCCCTCGTCATATTTTCTGGCCCCCAAGATGTTACTTTAAATGAAAACTCTTTTATCACATATTTTCTTTCAGTAATGATGTTGAAAGTGCTTTTTGCTTCTTCACGTGTTGGAAAGCATCAAGTTTAGCTACGTTTGTCTCTTCTTTTAGCAACGTAATGACAAAACTCCTGTAAGATTTTAATGTTTGTATTGAAACCTGTTTAAACTCCACAGACGTTACATTGAGAGCTGTAGAAAAGATTGTCAGCTCTGGTGTGTCGGGTACTTCCCTGTGTTTCCCAGCAGCTGCTGGCACGGGAGCTGAAAAATATCTTGCTTGTGACACCCAGTACTTTTACCTGCTGTCAAGAGTACACGTCCACGTGTGTGCTGTGTAAGATTCTTGCAAGAAATGTGACTCGTGATTGATACTGTTGTGCAAAAGTCTTAAATCACCTTTTAATTTTTTTTTACATGTTGCTTCCAAACAACAAGACAAAGTGATTTTCAACATTAGGCGTGAACGTTCGTGACATTTTCAATCATTTGAATTGCCATTGTTTTATGTATTCTTTATTATTATTATTATTTTTGTTCTGTCACTTGGACCGGTGAGTACAAAGTAATTCAGGTATTTAAAAAAGCTGCTTAACTCTAGAGTTGGACCGGTTATTAAATAAGTGCAATATGCACAATTAAGCTGGATCTTTAGGTTATTTGTCATCAGAAACCTGCCCATTTCTTTTCATATTACCAACTCAGTTTGACATAAAATATGATTTTTTTCCACAAACAAGGAGACTTCCTGAGTTATTATTTAGACCTTGACAAACAGATGATCAGATGAATGATGAAGAATGAGACAGGTATTTCATGTTTGTTTCCTAAAGGCATGATTTTTAACATACTTTAAATATATTTTATGGCTGATGGAGACATTTGCACATTACAGATAGACTAACTGAATGAAAGACGCAGTTTGTTAATCTAAAACTTTGTCTTGTCTCAAACAAAAGCAAGTCGAACTGTGAACTTCTTCTGCTTGTAACATTTTTGCAGACTGTACCTGTGGTCGAACAAGGTACTACATGCAAAACAAGTTAAACTTTTCTTCTTAAATTTGACAATAATGACTAATTATTGTCAAATTATTAGTAATAATAATGACAAATTATTGTCAAATTTCAAACAATATTATCATTTATTGCAATAATTTCTGGGACAATGAATCGCTCAGCAGAATTTGTTATCCGAGTCAAACTGGCCTTATGGTGGGGAACAAAAAGGCATTTCTACATGTACAACAATACATGTTGCGGTCTTCAGCACCTTAATGAACAAGCAGATAATGTAATAAAGTCGACAAGCGGGCTGTTTGCTGAATAAGTTAAAGGAAACAAGAAATGGGAGCAGGTACACGGAGGCAGGAGAAGAGGAAATCCATCCAGACTCCCAGGAGGAACGTTTAATGCGAGGTGTTTCCCAGACTTGTCATATATTCCTCTGCTGCCTGGTAATCATTTAATGGTTGGCTAATCAACTTTCAGCTTGTCTCCTGAGCAGCAGCAGCGCTCTGAGAGCTTTTAATGAAGACAGACGAGGTTGGAAGTGTGAGGCTGAGGTGGTTGCTCATAAATCAGCCGTTGTGGAGGAGTCGTAGATGTCAGTAAGAGTGTGGTTATTCTCATCAGACCTATTGATCGGTGCAAGCTTTTTCTTCCTGGGACCGAGTTCCTGCGTGTTTACAGGTTTTATTCAGGAAAGAAAATGTATATTTTAGGAGTATTTGTAATTAATGTTTATCATCATATATAATTTATTTAGAACAGAAGAAACAAAAATGATGAACATTTGCAGATAAAAGTGTTTGTAGGGCTTGTTCAGCGTACGCCAGTGAGTCATATGACCTTTATTTATCAGAGCCTCCAACGATAAATCGTCCTTTGTTCTTAATCGCTTGGAGTAATTTTTCACTATAATTAGTAAAATAATAGCCTCATGCTCAGCATTAGCCTGCAAGTCTTCATAAAAACACTCTTTCATCATATGCACTGGTTTTCTGTGAACAGAGGAGCAACAACTGTGCCTGGTTTCTATCACAAGCATAAAATCCAAAGAACCAGCAGCAAAGAAGTCATAAAATACAAGTTTTTATTTTTATTAGTGATCTGGTATTAACTAAATATTTTATTTTACTTATTGGTCATAAATTCTGGAGGTTTAATCCACCTGAGCAAAGACCTGATGAAGTCTGTCGCTCTCCTTTGGGCTGATGTGCAGAACGTCTGGATAAACGTGCCACTCGTTCCCACGCCTGACAGTAAATTGCCTTTTGGATGTGTCTCAATCCGACACTAATCTTGGCTCCCCACTAATCGCGCCTCCATATGTCACGGATGAGCCAGGACCCGATGTCTCACTCTGAGGGTGACGTCACTAAACGAGCCCCAAAAATGTGTCGGGATGAGACGGCAGCAGCCGTTTCCAAACCAAACCCAGTTTTAATGAAGTAATCAGTGTTTTTTCTTGTTTGTGCTGCACTCCTTTTAGGTTTGACGGCTCTGAATACACGGTTCACTGAGTCATTGTGTTCGTTTGCTTTAGGTGTCCCAGATGAGACGTCTTCAGTGTCTGACAAAACGAGGAAGGCAAGATCAGGCTTTCATCAAACTACCGTATTTTCCAGTATATAAGTCACTTTTTGTTTGTTGCATAGATTCATCAGTCTTTGACTTATACGCCAAAGTGACTTATATATGTTTGTTCCATGTTCATAACATAATTTTTGAATGCCGCTTTAAATTTCTAAGAACTGCCACAGCGAGTCCTCCTGTGCACGCTCACGTCACTCAGCTGGTGCAGGTGGAGGAATGCTGGAGAGCTAGTGGCACCGGCCGCGATGAATGGATGGTGCTACGCTGCCCCGGTGAAATAATTCTGTTTTGACTATTAAATAAACGCATAATAAACACAACGGGTCAGCAGTGATGCATAATAAATGCGACTTATGTGTCAGAAAATACGGTACTGATTGTATTAACGAGTAGTGTTCCAAACGAGCTCATAGTGGCTGCTGCTTCCAGGATTACCTCACGTTTATCAAGGACTTCTACTGAATTGCTTCAGCCCTGATATATTTTTAAATCTTCATTACATTAAAATCAGTTTTGAAAAAAGACAAAGGTCTTTTTTTAAGGGCTTGATTACGCTCAAGCACAGGTTCTCAGTTTTATAAATCTTAATCCCTGAAAAGGTGGAAAAGTTTCTAAAATACAAGAAACATTAAGTTTATTAGTTTTTTTTTTTTTTTTTTAGCAGATCCCAATACAAAGAAGTGTTTTTAGTGTCTTGCCAATTCTATACAAATTTAAACTTTACTAGAACACCAATGAAGAACATTATTTAAATACTTTATTTTTTATTTACCCCCTATTTATCCAGGTTAGTCTCACTGAGTCACGAGAACTCATTTTCAAGAGAGACCCGTTTAGGAGCAGATGGTGATGGTTAAGTGCCTTGCTCAAGGGCGCAGAGTGGGGCAAATGAGGGTGGAGGCAGGTGTGGGTGTTTCACCTTTTCCACCCACATTAGGATGTTGTCGGTCCAGGGAGTCGAACTGGCGACTTTCCGATCCCAGGCCTTCCTTCTTTAACCTCAGCGCCACCGCTCCCCACCCCCGGTAGATGTGATCAGTACTGCGAGTACTTGGAGTTGTACTTAATGTTATTTGGTGTTGTTGGATAATTAATGTAAATCTGCATCTTTTCTCAGGAATGGAACCAGCCATGGGCCAGGAGAGGAGAACGCCGGTCACCCCCTCCTCCTCCTCCTCGCGGTACAATCGGCGGCGGTCGTCTGGCTCCAGAGACGAACGCTACAGATCAGGTAACGACTCACCTGTTGGATATTTTACTTCCCTAGAAACAGCTGTTTGTCTGCTGCCTGCTAATGAACTCTCACATTGTCTGTTTTGACGATTTGTTGATAATGTTTGTTAATCACATTTGATCAGTTGATCGTAATAATGTGATTGTCCAGATTTAAAAAACCACACCTATTTTTTTAAATAAATTATATAAAAACATATTGTTCCTAATCCTTCTGTCTTCATTTCAGAAGTTTATTCCAGTGGATTAAATTATGAATGCTGTCATGATGGGCACAAAGCAGTCATCAAAACTAACGTGACTTTCCAAGAACACGCTGATGCAAACTGTGTTAAAGCAAAAATAAATAAATAAATAAAAATAATAATAAAATGAAATAAAAAAAACTCATTGAACGTCCATAGATCCATTAACACGTGTGATTCTGTTCATGATGTTGTGTTTGCTGACTAAAGAGTAAAACAGGATTATGAAGGATCTTAGATGAGGTACAATGATCTCAGTGTGGTGTCGTTCAGGAGTCAGCTGTTCAAATCTGATCACAAATCAAATCCATTGACATTTAGGATTAGTGATGAACTTTTGCTGCTTCAGGAGATGAGCGAGTGGAAAGTTTGAACACTGACATGTTTCTACTGTTGTTCGGGAGTTTCATTCAGAGTTTAATTGAAAAATAAACTTTTCTTTCATTATATGTACGGTGGCCCTAAAGCGTAAATGAACATAAAAAAAAAAAAAACACATTTGAAAAAAAGGAAAAAAAAAAATACTGATAATTACATTTGAAAAGACGGAATCACATTAGAAAAAAAAAAAAAAAAAAAAACAATTCCGTTTTAAAAAACAGAATTATATTTGAAAAAACTAAATTATATTTGAAAAAAAAAAAAAACAGAATTAGATTTGAAAACATTAAATTACAATTGAAAAAACGAAATCAGATTAGAAAAAAACAGAATTGCGTTTGAAAAAATGGAATTACATTTGAAAAAACAGAATTACATTTGAAAAAACAAAATTACATTAGAAAAACAAAATTACATTAAAAGAAAAACCGAATTACATTTGAAAAAACAGAATTACATTTGAAAAAACAGAATTACATTTGAAAAAAACTGAATTATATTTGAAAAACAGAATTACATTTGAAAAAAACTGAATTATATTTGAAAAAACAGAATTACATTTGAAAAAATGGAATGTCCGTTGGAAAAAAAAACGGAATTACATTAAGCCAAACAGGAAGTTTTTATTTATTTATTTTTTTACTTTATTAACATCATAAAAAAACTTGCTGTTTGGCTTAATGTGATTCTGTTTTTTTAAATGTGATTCGGGCCACTTCCGCTTTGGCTTAATGCAATTCGTTTTTTTCTAATGTTGTGATTTTGTTGTGTTTTTTTCTAATGTAATTCCATTTTTTCTAACGTTGTTCATTTACGCCTTAGGGCCACCGTAATGTGGGAACAACGGGGCCGTCTCACCCTCGTGTTACTGTTTGCAGTTTGACTCAACAGGACAACAGATTTAAATTACCTCCTTTCCACACACATGCGCTGAATAAACGTGCACGTGAGCGCCCCGTTCATCGACTAATGTCTCACTTTGTCATCACTGGGCCCACAGCCTGCTGTCGTTTACCTTCTGCTGACAATAAGCAGCGCTCAAACAAACCCAGCTGCTCCCATCTCGGTGCTTTAAGAAACACTCATTTACAAAACGTCCTCGTCGACGCTCCCCCAGTTGAATCCAGTTGGAAACCACACGGCCTCGTGGGAGCGTCTGTCAGCCTGGGGATGATGGTTCTCATGAACTGGATGTGATGGTGCTCGGTGTAATGAAAACGCTGCGACAGAAAGGTCCTGCTGCTGGTTTCACTTTTTCTGCTCATGGGGTGATCCACTCTGTCACTTTGTATCTGTTTGGTGGAAATGTGATTAAGATGTCAGCAGCTCTCACCTTTTTAATCAGCCTTGCTGTGTTCAGCTCGGAAAATAAAGAGGAAACGTCCCACAGGTAAAAATACATCAGCTACAAAAGTACTACGAGCTAAGTACTGGTATTAGTACTATAGAAAACATCTCTGATTGATGGTTTTAAGGTGGATTTTAACATTCCCAGATTTAGGCGTCAGACATCTTTTTTATTCCTTAGAAATTAAATCCTAAATGTTTAACGTCTTAAAACTGCAGAAAAAGACGAGGATTAAAAAAAAAATCAAGTTTACTTTTATGCTGTCGTTTTTGGAACGTCTTGCAAACCAAAATGTTTAGATCGTCTGTTTTAGTCATATCTCAAAAGATTTATCTCGAGTTTTTCCATGCAGAATATCAGAAACGGCTAAATATTGAAGTGATTTTAACTAAAGTGCCTTGATTTCTCCTCAAAATGACTCCAGTTTCAAAAAGATGACCTCACATATTGTATCTACCACCTCAGTCATGGACCATTCTTCGTCTACATGCTGGTCTTCAACCAAATCAGAAGATGCTGATACCTCCTTTGCCTCGCCCCTCTAGATTCTGTTTACTCATCAGTCTATTCAAATTTAAAGTTATTTCTTTAAAGTGAGGTTGTTTAAAGAGCTGTCTACAGCAGAGAAGATATTTATTCATAATTTTCCACAGAATCCAACCTAAAAAATTCTGAACTAGCCCTTTAAACTGTAGAGTACTCAAACTGCCAAGCGAATGAATGTATTAATAAAACTTGTGAATGAATTGTGATAAAAGTACATTTGGAAATTTTGTCTGCATTTATTCCTTTAGTAGTTTTGTATTTTTATTTCTGCAAAACATTTGTTTAAGTTGTTTCTACTTTGTCCTGTGATTGCATTTTCTCCAGACTTTTGTTTTTGTGCATATTTATGTATTTTTTGTAATAATTATTTTCACTTTATAATGCATTCCTGACAAATACAAATTATTGTTTCTGAGTGTCGTCGTAGCAGCAAACTGTTCATTAGCATTGTTGTTGTGGTGACTACGTTAACGCAGAGAGTTTGCTTTTTTTAACACGTTTTGAAGTAAAATTCTAACATTCCTGCTGCGTTTTGACTCTTCGTGTACTTGACAATGGCGGCCGTTTTCACAGAAATCGAAACAGTTTGAATCCAGGACTTTTGTTTGGACTGTGAATAAAAACCTGTGATATAAAATCATCTTTAACATGTGAAATGAACTGTTTGTGTGTCTCCAGATGTGCACACTGAGGCGGTGCAGGCTGCCCTGGCAAAGCATAAAGAAAGAAAGATGGCGGTGCCGATGCCTTCGAAGCGGCGGTCGCTCGTGGTCCAAACCTCCATGGATGCATACACTCCACCAGGTAAAAAGAAAAAATCGGTCAAATTATCGTAGTGATATCCATCCATCCATCCATCCATCCACCCATCCATCCATCCATCCATCCATCCATCCATCCATCGTCTTTACCCACTTCTTCCACATGGTGTTATGATTTACTGAATACATCTAGATCTCAGAGTTTACCACCTAAATACCATATTTTTTGGTCTTTAAGTCATGGGTTGTTGTTTTGTTTTGTTTTTTTTTTGCATAATTTGCGTAATTTTTTTGCATAATTTGCCCTGCTACTTATGCAGAAGAGACTTATGTTTTTTTATTTATTTATTTTTTTTCCCCACAAATTTATAAACCAATTTTTGGTCAAGATATGATCGTTTTCATTCATTGCGACTGAAAATATTGAACACTACCATTTTCAGCTGCAAGATGGCACTGGAGTAGCATGGTATGCCATTGTGTCATATAATAGATAAAAAAGTGGCTATTAATGACACAATCGGCTTGCCATAGTCTGCCACCTTTGTCCAGCTCGCTTGGAGCAACCGTCAAATCAGCTTCATTTCGCTGCGTCGTCCTGATGAAATGCAGCTGATTTGACCATTGAAGTGATTTATTAAGTAAAAGTTCAACTGAGACACACCTTTACTATAATGTTGAGCAAACAAATAATTGTTTTAGGTAGTTATCTTGTTCAGTTTTGAAGAAATGCACAGCAAGTCCTCCGGTGCACGTGCTTACTTCCGCCTATAGGCTTTTGAAATGCATCTGATTGGACCGTCAAAGTGCAGTTATTAAGGAAAAGTTAGACTGACACACACCTTTACTATAATTTTGAGCAAACAAATAATTGTTTTTGTGTTAATCTTGTTAAATTCTTGTTAAAGTTCTCCCGTGCACGCTCCTTCAGCTGCCATTTGGCAGCCAATCGATTTTTGGCACAACACATTTCTGGATTGTCAGCAGTGACGCATAATAAATGCGACTTATACTCCGAAACAACATATTTATAGATTTTTCCACTTTATTAGACATATTTGTTCTGATGTGACTTATAGGGTGGTGTGATGTTTACGATGGAAAATACGGTAATCAAATTTCACCTTTTTTCGAATGTTCTGACACGATTAATTGTAAATTCAACTTCTCCTTTTAAAACATCTGTCTTTAACGAAAGGAAACATGAAGCTGTGATTGGAAGAAAATGTCTGCTTTTCTTTTTTTATACTGTATATAATTTGAAAGATATAAACTGGAGACACTGAATGTTCAGTTCACACTAAATTAAATTTAAATTATAGGTTTGTTTCTTTTGTTGCCTCACTTTTTTATTTTTTTTTAAGAGTAAAACTCACCAAACTGATTTCTCTACAATTCATTCATTTCCTGAAACAAAAATTTTAGACTTTTTGTTTATTATTTTTTTTAATCTTACATACTCGTGAGGAAGGGACAAACGTTCATGTGAATATTTAGAGGTGGACATGTTTTGTGTTCCTGTGCGTATATAAAACAACAGGGGGTGTTGGTTGGACAGAAATGAGGCTTTTTATAGTTTTTAGTGATAAATAATTGTGACAGAATGCTTCACTGTGACTCTCTGATGTGTTTTTAGCTATTTTTGGACAATAATCGACCTCTGCAGCTCAGGAAACAAATCATCTATCAGGCTTTGGACACAATGGTTCTTAGTTGAGTGTTCAGAGGATTAACTCTGATCCATGAGCACGTTTATTGTTAGAAAATGGAAAAAGAAAGAAAGAAAGCTCAGTCCAGAGTTGGTAATACTGATGGTAAATGGTGGCTGGCTGAAGTTCTGTTAAAGGACACTAATTGTGTGTCTAAACTTCTTTGTTTTGTTTTCATGTAATTGAATTGAATAAAAAATTATACGGTTAGCTTGTATTTAATTAATCAGAACCAAATCTAAAACAGCAGCTAAGCTCTTGCCATGTTCTTCTTCTTTTTTTTTTTGTATTTAATCCATCACACATCCTAGATTCATATGGAGTATTATTAGTTTTGCACACCAAACAAACAGTATATATATTTTTTAATTACACTGCAGTAGCTTGGTAGTCAGTGCCGCGGTCTTAGAATCCTGAGGTTGCAGGTTTGAGCCCAGGTTGGGTCAGGAAGGGCGTCCGGCATAAAACAAAAAGTCAAATGTTTCATGTGAGTTTACTCGCAGTGGTGACTCCTGAAGAAAAGAGCAGCTGAAAGAAACTTACCAGTTTGTGCACTGATTTAACTGTATCATCAATTACAAAAAAAAGCCTTTTTTTAAATTACAGCACTTGTTCAGCTCTGCAAATATTAAATATTTTTGAAAACCAAGTCATATTTTTGTGTTTGAAGAAAACGCCATAGATGTAATTAAACGTTTTCAAATTCAGTTTCGTTTAAACTGATTAGCCGCTGACACATATGACTATATTATGCTGCCATTGTATTCTAACAAATACTAACATGTTTAAGTAATTTGGTACTTTTACAACAAATACTAACATGTTTAAGTAATTTGGTACTTTTACAGTAAGAAGTGGTTAAATAGGGCAGTAATTTTCAAAGTTAGTGATGGGACTCCACTGTGGAGCATAAAATGTTGTTTTGGGGAGTCTTGAGAAGCTGTTCAGAGTTCAAACTGTGCATGAAATAAATATTAATAAAGTATTTTTGGCATAACTTTTAATAATAAATAAAACCATGAGTCATAAATGGATGAAAAATGTTTTATTAAGATACATTTGTTTATTGGCTTATTGGCTATCAGAAATAGTTTGAGTCTCAAATCTCCACAATTGTTTTGTGGATCAAAAGCTAAAAAGATTGGAAACATGAATATTTTGTGCACTGGGTACATGCCTGCAACTTAATGATATAATCTGTGTGGTTTTTTTTTACAGTCACTGTACATGCACAGAACCTATAACATCCCCAAAACATACATGTGATGTTTTTAAGTGCACACAATTCATGCAGAAAGCAGCCACACACACACACACACCTTTATCTGAGCAGTTCAGTTCAGGTGAGCTGCTGTTGTGTGTTGTATCCTGCCCTGATGTGCTCTTGTTTGATTGTTGACGGATGTCAAAGCTTCATTTTCTCTCTTTCTCCCTGCATCATGAAACACGTGAATGAAGAGCTGCTTTACATCAGCGACATGTTTGTTTCCTGGCATTCAGAGTTGCCTAGCAAAATCTTATTTTCCCAAACACGTTTGTGTTTAATCACGGGAGTCTCAGTCGTTTTCTGCTGACGAGACACAGATTTTCTAATCAAGCGCATCAACGACGCGCCCTGGGAGTTGACATGTCGAGGCTGGGTCCTGTCCCATGATGGTTAAAGTGTGAATGTCAGCTGTATGACAGTCATCAAAGTCGAGGCACTTTCCTTCATTAAAAGACAGAAAAACATGTAGAGGATCAATGGATTCAACGGTTGTTTACTCTTTGTTTAGGATAAAATATTTTCTATAAAGCATATGTTTTGGCACTAAATCTAAATGTACAGTAGTCCCTCACTATTTTGTGGTTTGTTTATCGCATACTTACTCTATCGCTGTTTTTCAAATTAAAATTGGACATGACAATTGGCTGATTGATGGATGAGCTGCACAATAGGCATGGAAATTTTATTAAAATATGTATTTTTTAATTATTGAGCACCTGCTGCACCTGTGTGCAGCCCACACTGCAGGAGAAGCTTCCTCCTATGTCAGATCTTTGCTCTGCAGAGGAGAAGTGGGCGTGGCCGAGAGCACTAGCAGAGAGCTGCCGGTGGCAGAGAGCTGATATCATGACACGCTGTGCTCTTTTAGAGCGTTTAGAAACATTGTTCAGAATATTGCAAGAGTGTGTGAAGAGTTTAAAACACCTTAAATAAACTATTGCTTGTACTACTATTCTTACTTTGCGGTTTTTCACTTATCGGGGGGCTTCAGGTTACGGATCCCCCGTGATCAATGAACTAATGTACAATGTTGTGCTATTCTTTTTACTTAACACGTTAAAATGCACTTTTTAAAAAATAATAATATTAACGATGTTATCTAACGCAAAACATACTGAGCAAACATCTATACCACTGGTGTTCAATCCTGGTCCTTAATGGCCACTGTCCTGCATATTTTCAGTTCATGTATTCAAGTTCTGCAGCAGCCTGTTATTCATTCATCCATTCAAATCAGGTGTGTCGAAGCAGAGAAGCACCTAATAATTGATCATATTTATCAAGCTAAATCCTTACTGCTAATCAGATCAGATGTGATCAGGCAGTTATTTATTCATATGTATGTAAATACAGTATATTATTATTAATACTATAATTAAAGTTGAGCCATGCAAATTTGTTTATATCAAACAAGTTGCCCTTCGTGTCTCTCGGTCCCACTGAAGTAGCTCTCAGTCTCAAAAAGGTTGGTGACCCCTGA
>JARVLU010001586.1:31835649-31846614 GCA_031762415.1 Simpsonichthys santanae
CCATCTCCACATCATTGCATTCAGTTTTTATTCACAATTTGTTTAGTGTCCCAACTTTTTTGGAATCTGGTTTGTATGTATTAAGAGTATTTGATTAATTTAATTTTGTTGCTGCAAACCCACGTGCTAGCTTTGTGTCAGTAGCTATGTTTACATGTGCAAAATTCTTTGGCCGGATTGAAATGTTTTCAGATTAAATCTGAATGTATCGTTTACATGGGCACAATCTGTCCATGGTGAGCGTTTACATGCAGCGGGCTTTTATTCTCAAGTACTGACATGCGCAGAGTGGTAAACTCTCCTTAAATAAAAACCATGAAGAAGAAGTTCTACTTGTGATTTACTTCCGTGATGAACGTCAACAAACCTGAGCACCCAAAATGGACTTGCGCCAGTTTTTTAACGACTGTGGACATGTGCAGTCAGGTCGGTTTTCCACGATTGGAATAAAATGATCAGATCAAGAGTTTACATGCACACTGATCGAGTTATGAATCGGCATAAACCACCCCTCTCATTCTGATTACAGATTAATTCAGATTGAGCTGAATTGACAAAGAATAATCCCAACGGGGCGTTTACACGACGCATTTTTATTCCGAATGTGCTTGAATTCTGTGTGCTCTTTCTTAGTGCTCACATTTTTCTCTTAACATCTTTCTTTTGTAAATGTTGTAAATGAAAGCACAGATCTGTGGAAAAGACGTTAGTAGGTCAATTTTCTTACGGCTGACTGGATTATTATACATACTCCATAGTTCTTGTATTTTTTACATATTTATCTTTTTTATGTTGAAGTATCTGCACAGTTACAGTAATTTAACCAACACGAGGAGCTCCATCTCTCCTCAGCTGCTCCTTTAAATTGAACAATAATCAAAATACTGTAATCTGTAAAGTGCAATTACAGCTTGCTTACAGTATTTTTAGTTTTTTCTTATGGTGCTGTTACTAGTTTGTAATGGAAAAAATAAAAACGACTCTTGTTTCTTCTCAAAATTATTCTGCATTGTATTTTCTCATGACTCAGCATGGATCCTAGAAGGTTTAAATGAAGGCAGCTGAACGACTTCCCTGCTTCAGAGCAGCTCGCTCAGTTCAGGCTGAGAGATGTTACAGCTGCTCTGTTTTCACAACATGAACTCACATGCAAATCAATCTTCGTTCCTTTCCTTCCCAAGAGTCACTAAAAACGTGTGTTGTCCTGGTCATGACAAGTGAATTGTTTTGGAAGCCCCTCCTCTGTTTAATGTCGGGGCAGTTGTTTTATTGGTTGGTTGTTTGGTTTAAAGATGAAGTTCACTTTATGTATTTTATATTACATCCACAATAACAAGAGTCTCAAGAAGAGGTGGAGGAATTTGCTGTTTTGTGGTTCTGAATTAGTGAATTTTCAGCTACAGTGTGATTAACCAACAAGCTGGTTTGAAGCCCTCGACTCGAGCGGTGACATGAAAACGTCTCGTGGTGCCCTCGGTCTGGCTGTTTGGTATTCCTGCAGTGAAGGAAGCATTCATCATCATCCTCCTCCTCAGCCGGCAGCAATATTCATCCCCCGTCTCCCGTCATCGTAAAGACAATCTGATGAGGTCGCTGAAGTTGTGTTCACATTTTCACCCACACGTTGTGCAATGAGCAGGGCAGACAGACGTGCACAGAGACACGAGCAGGCAGATGAATAACACCAAACTTCACGTCCAGTTCAGTGTCGCCCAAACTGACAGGCCAGATGTTCCAGAGGCAGGATGTAGAACATGCTGCAGTAATTAGCATGCCTGTGCATGCTGCAGTGTTCACATTCAAGATACTGTTTTTGTCTCCTCGACTGTGGCTCCGTGCTTCACTAGAAGCTTCTCTAACAAATTTATTTCAGTTTCCTCTGTGTGTTGAGCTCAGAGTTAGTCATCTGCAAGGTGAGAGAAAGCACATGGCACAGATGTAAATACACTTAAAGGCGTCTCAGAAAGTTGTTGGTCGGGTGCATTTAGCATAAACAAAGTCTAAACCCTCATGTGACACTGATCCAGTCTGGTAGGAAGTTTTGCTTTTACAAAGTGAATCACATTCAGTAAAATCACTCGTTTGCTGTTTTGTGTTTTTATAGCAAATTTATATGAATTTGACAAGATCAAAAAGACAAAAAAAAAATCTCTGTAAGGAGGAGTTGGATCTTTAACTGATCATAATAAATCACAAGCTGCAAACAGCATTTTGATGTGTGTGTGTGTGTGGGGGGGGGGATTGCTAACTAGTTCACAAGACTTGTACCGGTCCGTCGTGGTGAAGAGGGAGCTGAGCTGTAAGACAAAGCTCTCTGTTTACTGGTCGCTCTACGTTCCTCTCCTCAGCTCTGGTCATGAACTCTGGGTAGAGACTGAAAGAATGAGATCGTGGATACAAGAGGTTGGAATGAGTTTCCTCTGCAGGGTAGCTGGACTCTCCCTCAGAGATGGGGTGAGAAGTTCAGTTATCAGGAGAGACCCGGACTAGAACCGCTGCTTCTCCACATCGAGAGGAGCCAGTTGAGGTGGTTCATCTGGTAACGATGCTCCCTGGGCGCCTCCCTAGGGAGGTGCTTTGGGCATGTCCGACTGGGAGGAGACCCAGGACACCCTGAAGAGACTTAAGCCCCCGGTATACTCCCGCGTACGTCCATATGCGGAGGTACGCACGTACGTACACGGAGGTACGAGCGTAGCACCGCAGGGCATGTAGGAGCAAAGCTACATTTTTACAACCGCGCACGCATACGTGGTGTCGCGCAATAAACTGCACGGAACCGTGTGCCCAGAATTGTGTTCACATCCAACTGGTTTCTGTGCGACACAGACTTCATTTCCCACTCTGTGAACGAAAATGGAGGCAAATTTGGAAGAGAGGCTCTTGTAGGAGATAAGAAAACATAGAAATTTTATATGATACGTCAACAAAAGAATACAAGGACGTTCAAAGACGTGACTGAAAGAATAGCGGAAATGAAGGAAATGACGACAAGAATTTGGCGCGAAAATGCGAGAATGTACGCAAGAATGTATGCTCGAGTATAGGGCTGAACTCTCTGAGGACAGCACGCACGTACAGATGTACTCTGGGGTATACTGGGTGCTTAAGTCCCTCAGTTGGCCTGGGAACACCTTGGAGTCCTCCCAGAAGAGCTGCAAGAGGTGGCTGTTGAAAGAGATGTCTGGACCTCCCTGCTCAAGCTGCTGCCTCGAGACCTGAGTCCAGAACAAGTGGAAGATGATGGATGGATGGATGGTTACAAGAAGATTTATGTCACAGGAAAAGAAAATAACAGTGTGCAGAGATAAAATGTGATGCAGTTGCAGCTGTTTCTCAAGAGGACGTGAGAACAAACCAGCTGCTTGATTGAAACACCAACCAGCTTAAATCCTCAGGATACTTGTTTTTAAACATCTTTCCACAAAAAAAAACTGTCCAGGTGACCTGATTGACCATTATTGGATTTTGTACCTGGATGATTGAGCATGAACTTTGATGTCTTGAAGCACTTTCACTGTGGCTGCCTGGGAGGAGTCGACAGGTGACTGGAAACCATCTTGTCACCAGCAAACTGGTTGGTCCACTAAAGGAGTGCACTGCTTTGTGGGAAAACAGTTTACTTGGGACTCCTCAGTCTGATGAAGCCCTCCGGATAGAAACACAATAAAGAAACTGTCCAGATGACCTGATTGACTATTATGGAATTTTGTACATGGATGATTGAGCATGAACTTTGATCTCAGGATACTTGATTCCCTCAAAGTTAATCATCTTTGAGCAACTCATGCAAAAGTGAAGAATTTAAAAGTTTGAGCTTTGAATCCTGAAGAGCACTTTGTTGTTGTTTTATTACATCTTAACCTGACCTCTGACCTCCTGGGGTACTAAATACATGATTTTGGCCATTTGTGGGCAAGATGATCTAAATGGAAGTGAGCGGTTTGACAAAAGGCAGATGCAGCAAACTAATCAGCATCCATTTCTGTTTGTGTTCACACCTCTTCTTCGCTTCATGCTCCAATCAGTCAAGTCCCGAACGCACGGTGGTGAAATGTGTTTGATGTTGTTGAACCGCAGTCTCATAAAAAAGGATGAATATGAAGAATCTGACACTTGAGAGAAGCTTTGAAACATCAGGAACGCAGGTGGGTTGAAACAGAAACTAAATGTGGCACAAAATGGTTTCAGAAACGTCCTGAACACGAGCGTTAACGTTCGACTCCTACGGGAAATGGATCCTTTCTTTATTTCTTCAAACCTGCTGCAGCTGATGATCTGGCACGACTGCAAGATCCTGGAAGGAGCTGAAGCTCTGGTTCTGGTGGATTTCCACTGCATGTTTCTAAAGTGTGTCAAATGTTTTAGTCTTTTTTGAAAAATATCCAACCAACTTGTTGGATTTTAATCCAGCTCAGATAGTAAAAAGTGGATGTTCATCTACAACTGGTTGCCTTGTAGAGTATACCTGATTCAAGATGGCTGCCACCGCGGATCAACTTTTGAGAACGTAAATACAGCTACACCTCAGTCAATTTTAAATATGTTGAGCTAAAACTTGGTGTGGTAGTAGCTGAGAGTCATACCCAACACGTTCTCTGAGCACTAGCACAACACACAGGGACTTTAATGTGCAAGGAAGTTTGTAATTTAAATTCCCTCCACCAACGCTGCAGTCATGTAGGAATTGGCTCATTCAGGCAACGGGTGCTCTGACTTTTGTTTTGTTTTTTAGCTTTTAATATTTCAAAACTATACATCTTATTTTACAAACCTTTTCCTAAATAAATATATATTTTTTGTTACCTTCAATAAGTTTTAAAAAAATATTTTCAAAACTTTCTATATTTTTGTCTCGTCTTTAATGTTTTGCTACTATTCCTCAGCCTTGTGCTACTTTTAGCCTTTTTTCTACAGGTAACTTTAGCTGCTTTTAGCTTTTACCTAATCGTTTGTTACATTAAATCTAAAAAAGTTAATTCTGGTTCTCTGGACATTCAAAAAACAAACAAACAAAAATAAATTGTAGAAATATTTCATCTTTCATCCAAAAGACTTCTTCAGACACCTGAGACTGAAGAAGTGAAAAACGAAACGTTTCTACAATTTTTTTTGTTTGTTTGTTTTGTTTTTTGAACATCCAGAGGACCAGACTTAACTTTTTTTAGATGTTTCTACCTGGATTACTGAGCATGTATCAGGATTGTTACATTAAACTTTTATAGTTATTTGGTACTTTTACCTGTGATTTTACTCTTTTTATCTTTTCATTAATCTTTTGCTATTTTGAATTAGAGAGCCTTTAGCTACATTTAGTTTTTACGCAGTCTTTTTCTACAATTAGCTTTTAGTTTTCCTTTTGCACTTTAAGCTTTTAGCTCTTGTGTTTGTGTTTAGCTACTTTTGGAAATCAATCTGAGACTTTTGGCTTTCCACTGTTTCATCTCTGTTACATTACAGCTAAAGTTTAACTTCTTCATTCTTTCTGATGAACTTTATCAGCCGATGTTCTACTTCTTTAGCACTAACAATTAAATTTGAGTTGTTTTCAACATATTTTGGAATTAAACACTAAGCAGTCTTAATGTCTTTAGTTTTTTTTTAATGCTTCTTGAACAATCCAACACTGACGAACATAAAAACTTTGTTTTGGGATGCTCAGTACCTCATTTTCGCCAATATTAAATATTTGATATTTTTCCAACTAATTTTCTTGATCCTGATGCTTTTAAATGATCATCAAACTTTTATCTGTGGTGGTTAATTTAATGAAAAAGTTGTTTTCATTTCCCTTAAAATAGCATTTTGTTGTGTCTGAGGGTAACCAGGTTCTTCTCATACTGCTTGAATCCCTTCCAGAGAACCACTCCGCCCCACCAGACGTCACCAGCTACACCAACAACACCACCAACACCCCTGCCACCGATGGGATCCAAGTGGAACGAACTCCTGGGCCCGGGTTTGCCGCCCAGAGACAGACGCCCAAATACGGCAACGCGGAGCTGATGGAGACCGGAGACGGTGAGACTTGATCAAGCAGGCTTTCTGAAAACCTTTCAAAGTTTTTCTTCTGACTTTGTTTATTTACTGTCCGGCTGTTCAACCTGACATTAGCAGCATGTTGTGCATGAGCTAAAAACAAGAAAAGGAAACATGGACTTAACGTTTAAGGTTTTAAAAATGGTGATCGTGAACTGGATGGGAATAAATTAACTGGAGCTAAATTCTCACTTTTTGTTTGTCAAACTGATTTATCTTTGGTATTTTTCAAAAATGGGGATTTTTTAATTTTTTTTGCTTTGTTTGTTTTGTAACAGACTAGACAGGAATAACAAAGGCCTAAAGATCAAATTTAAAAAAAATTTCCCCCAGTTTTCTGTTATTTGTTGACACGAGACTGGTTTATATCTTGAGTTTAGGAGTTTTTATTTATTTATTTATTTATTTTTTGCACCTGAATGATTTATAGTTTTAAGTTCAGTGGTGTCACCAACGGACCAAAGGCCTTCTTCTGAAACTGGTCACAAAAAAAAAAAAAAAAAAAAGACTGAAAACAAGTTAAAACGCAGATTTTCATACAAACTGTTGAATGATTTCACATTTAATGATGACTTGAAAATCTGCAAACAAAATATAAAGTAATGGAGGACGGGTCAAATATTGTTGACAGTACTGTAAAATCTGCTTGTTTCAAGTGTTTTAAAAAAAGTTTGAATGTATTCTTTGAATTCCACTTAATTTTCATTAATAATGGTTCTTTAATTGGTTGTTTTCACATCAGTTTGGGTTGGATTGAAATGATTCTTCTGGCTTTATGTCTCTACAGTCCTCAGAGATGAAAACAATATTTTACTTGTTCATAGTTTATTATTTTTTACTCTCAGAAACAATCTGAAGCTGTGGCAGACTGGTCGTTCTTCAGACGTTAGGATAGATGGCCAGCTGTCTTGGAGATGTTGAACGCAGCTCATGGAGACAGAAACAGATCATCTGAGTTCAGTAATAAAAGCTGATTAGACGTTTGGCTTGATGATTTGATCAAAATTATGACTTTACTTTTGTTTTGTTTTTTTTATTTTGTAATCCCCGATGAGTCTTTTAATGATTTCTTTCTTCAGACCATGTCTGAGATCTTATATTGTTTGAAATTCAAAGCTTATGTTTCTGCTGTTTACCTCTTTTATTTAATGTCTGGAGGCTTTTACAGCAGATCCTGACTCACATGTTTATGGTAAAAAGTTTTGAATCATAAACATTAAAATCTTTTCCTCAGCTGGTCAGATAAATATAACCCCAGAAAAACAACAACATGTAAACTAATACACCTTGTGTTTTTATTGTTTTATTTTTATTTAACTAACATTTAGAAAAGTTAGCACTCAGCAAAGATTTGTCACATCGGTGCAAATTCCAATTCCAAATGAGAATCTTTTTAGTTTTGAAGATTGAAGTTGTGTAAAGATATAAAATTAGGACGTGAAACACTTTGCAAACATGAAACTAAAGATTTGTGAGGTTGTTGAAAAAAGTTTTATCGGCCCAACTACTGGGTCTGCCCAGGATCTCCTCTCACTGGGACGTGTCTGGAAAAACCTCCAGAGGGAGCGTCCAGGTGCCCGAACCATCTCTGCCGTCTCCTTTAGATGAGAAGGAGCCACGGTTTTACTCCAAGCTCTCCTCCAGATGATGGAACTCCTCACCCTATATTTAAGGCTGAGCATGGCCAGTTTGTTTGTGTCAGCCGCTTGGACCCAGGATGTTGTTCTTTTGGTCACTGGTTAGTGTTGGATCATAGACTGCTCCATAAATCAGGAGCTTTGACTTTTGGCTAAACTCTTCCTTTATTGCAGAAGACTGGAGCAGCGACAAACAACAAAGATACTTGAACTTTTGCACTTGAGGCAAAGCACCAACTCCACCCAAAGGGAGCGTTCCACCTTTTTCTTGGGAACCGCAGCCTCAGACTCAGAGGAGTTGACTCATCTCGTCAGCTTCAAGCTTTGCTGCAAACCACCACAATGCATTTATGCTATTATTTTTCCAATTTTTAAAATTTAGCTTCTGTGATTCAACCAAAAACTTAAATCAGATCTGCCCGAACGTTCGTTTTCAACCAGATCTTGGCACTTCCTGGTCCACGTCTTAACGCTCCCCACTCTGTGAGGTCCCATTCCATCATTTGTACCATCACTGCTCAGAGTGCCACGCTCACTGATGCTCCTGCAGATTCAGGGCAACTTGCTCTACATTTAACACGCTGCCTTGTTTTCAGGTTTCACAGAGGAAAAGCTGCGGTGCAGCTGCTGGATTCGATTAGATGAAAAGCTTGGTTTGTGTTTTTGTGCTCTGCAGGTGTTCCAGTCAGCAGCAGAGTTTCAGCCAAAATACAGCAACTCGTCAACACGCTGAAGAGACCCAAACGCCCTCCGCTGACGGAGTTTTTTGTTGACGACTTTGAGGAACTTCTGGAAGGTGAAACATGTTTTTAACCCTTTGTAGGACGGGCTGCAAATTGCATTCCTTTTATTTTTGATTGAGATAAGCATTCAAACTGTAATGCATAAATGTAGTTTTTCACAAGGTTTCATGTAATTTTACAAAGCTTGTTTTAATTAACTTTCATTGCTTCTTTTTTTTTTTTTTTCCAGTGTTGAGGATTTGCGTTTGAGCGTTAGCAAACCATCCTTCGTTTGTTTTATCTCATGCAGTTGAAAATATTCTGTTCAGACCAGTTTTTGCTCTGATTGTATTCCCTCCTGTCTGCTCTAACAACCTGATGAATATTTCCTTCTGTTTTCTGTATCAAAAGCTGCAGAGCCAGAACTCAATTCATTATTTAAGCATGAAATGTTAGAAATGCTCAGTTGGCTCAGTGTGTTGTTAAAATGTATCACTGTGATGGTTCACTTCATTACAATATCTTTGTGTGATGCAAGCGTGATAGCAAGTATAAAATCCACACAGTCCATGCAAACATGAATATTTAGTTTAAACAAAGTAATGGCTTTTATTTTATTTCTCCTGAAAAAAACTCTTATTTCTCTAATTGGTTATTCATTTCTTGCATGATAGATGGACGATATCATCATTTCTCGTATATTTGTGTTTTCTTTTCTTTTGGAGTCGACCTGATTTAAGAGCAAAAGCTAATTTATCTCAGCAAACACAAAAATACTATAACTCAGTCAAAATTACAGATATTGATCTGTACGTTGATGTGGTGGTAGTTGGTAGTAATCCACATCACGTACTCTGAGCTCTTAGTTTAAAATGTTGACTTGCAAAGTGGTGGGTCGCATGCATTTCTTCAATAAAAGCTACATTTTAACTGAACTTTAATCCACAAGTCTTAAAAAAAAAAAACTTTATTCCTTTCAAATCTTTGTTTTTATCTTTAGATGGGACAGGTCAATAAATAATTAATGTTATGACTATGAAAATAGATTCAAGATTCAACCACTGCAGTCTGTCCTTCAGGAAGGCACGGTGGCTCAGTGAGAAAGTCGCTGGTTCAAATCCTGGCCGGAGACCTTTCTGGGTGGAGTTTGCATGTTCTCTCCGTGCATGTGTGAATTTTCTCCGGGTACACCGGTTTCCTCTCACAGACCAAAAACATGCATGTTAGACTGATTGGTAACTCTGAATTGTCCCTATAGGTGAGTGAGAGACTGAATGGTTGTTTGTCTCCATGTGTCCCTGTGATGGACTGGAGACCTGTCCAGGGTGTCCCCCACCTCTTGAACAGTGATAGCTAGACATGGGGACCAGTGACCCCCGCAACCCAAAAAGGAAGACGTAGGTAAAGATAACGAATGGATGGAGTGTGTCCTCCATGACTGAAACGATGGGCATCAGTTTGGATGCAATGCACCACTTCACCACTAGATGTCACTCACATCAGCATATGGCTCCTTTGAAAGCCCCAAAGTAAAAAAAAAAAAATTGTGAACCTTCAATGCTCCAATTCACAGAAAAATTAAACGAGACATTTCCTGTGAGGGCGCTTCCATCCTTAAACAGATCAGTGTAAAAATGGAAAGAGTGACCGTTTTACTCTCCTTCTTGTTTACATCTGCCAACTTGCAGTCCAGCAGCCAGATCCCAACCTGCCCAAGGCTGAAGGGGCCCAGATGGTTGCCATGCGTGGCGAGCAGTTGGGCGTGGTGACCAACTGGCCCCCGTCTCTGGAGGCGGCTCTGCAAAGGTGGGGCACCATCTCTCCAAAGGCCCCGTGTCTGACCACCATGGACACCAATGGCAAGCCGCTCTATGTGCTTACCTACGGTAAGAAGGTTTTCAAATATCTTCACTGCATTTCACTAGAACGGCTTGAAGCGTTTAACAAGAAAAAAGCATTTTTAAAGCTGTGACATAAATTTCTTTTTAAAAGAACAGCAGGCACTTTTCACCTTCAGGGACACAAAAACATATTTTCATTCCATCTGCTCTCTCTGCGCACAAAGTCCTCAATCTCAGCCTCAAGTTTTGAAAATAGTTGAGTACTCAAAATACTGTAGTACTGCAAGAATAAAACCGTTTTTTTTTTTTTTTTACATCCTGTTTTAAGCCGCATATGGTGGAGTTTCCAAGCTGATTAAATGAAGCACCAAACAATGTTTGACAACAGCAGTCTGAGCATAAATCTCCTGATGGCAGCCAGAGAGTTAAGCACATTAGCAACATGTGGAAAAAAGAATGAGGCTCTTCTACAGGAGGAGGAAACAGTTTTTGTTTAGTCTTTAAATTTCATTTTTAGAATGTATTTGAAATAGATATGAGTTTATTTATTTTCCTTTGAATCCATCCTGAGTGACTTCCAGCTCTGTCTCTGATGGAATTAATGCCATAAAATGTTGGTTTTAAAGCCTCTGAAGAGCTGAACAGTATACATGTCTGTCTGTCTGTCTGTCTGTCTGTCTGTCTGTCTGTCTGTCTGTCTGTCTGTCTGTCTGTCTGTCTGTCTGT
>JARVLU010001586.1:31872209-31884751 GCA_031762415.1 Simpsonichthys santanae
TTTAAAGTATAATGATCAGCCTTTAATATGCATTTATATTAATTATTTGTTCTTAGACTTTAAAAATCTGCCTGAAAATTCAGACAAAAAAAAAATCTGGAAATATGAAAAGATCTGGAGTTTTGAAAAGTGCAACAAACCTGGATCTGCTTTCTTTACATTACTTTTTATATATTTTAACCTTATAAAACTTTGATATTATGATGGAAGTTGTCTTTAGGAGGGTGGAGCAGAGGTTAGAGAAGGCGAGCCTGTGATCGGAAGGTCACCCGTTCAACCCCCGAACCATCAAAATGTGGGCGGGACAGATGAAGCACCCACATCTGCCTCCACCATCATTTGCCCCACTCTGGGCCCTTGAGCAAGGCGCTTAACCCCCACTACCTGCTCCATGCAGAGGGCTGTGGTAGCTCGGTGGTCTGTGGTTGTGTCAGGAAGGACGTCTAGAGTAAAAACCAGGTCTCTCTTGTAAACGAGTCCTCGAGGCTCAATGGGATTAACCTGCATAAATAAAGGTTGAATAAAAAAAAATTGCCAAGTCTTTGTGCGACTTGGTTCTCTGTGGCAACCTCTGAAGAAGGGAGCAGCCGAAAGAAGAAAAGATGGAGGTTATCTTCACAGGATGAGCTGTGGACAGCTGATGATTTGTAGGTAAAAACTGGACCTGTGCAGGAAACCGCACCTGTTCTTTGTTTTAATTACTTTTGCTTTAGCTTGTAAAAGAAGTCGTAACCTCTAACTAAACATGCAAAGTTCAGATCTTTGCTTTACGCTGGCATGATGGTCCACTTCGGTTTCAGACAGAAGCATGAAGATTCATCTTCTGCTTCTTGTAGAGCTTTACTTTGTTAGAAGTTAATCTGAATTATGGCCGATCATGTTTCAATCTGTCCGTCTCTCAGGGTCAATCTCGTCCTGCGACGCGTTCCTCAACGTCTTCCAGACTAAAGGTTTGAAACCGGAGGTGATCTGTCCCTGCGCCAGCTCCACGGAGGCTCTGACTGTCGCCATACGGAGGTACATCATCATCATCATCAGAGTCATCCAGGGCTTTTCCCACAAATTTAATCTGTGGAACATGTTCCCATCGTTCGCACTTCATCACCATTAAAACACGTTCGTGTTTCATTCTTCAGGTTTTTTTAAATGTAATTAAAACTTTCTTCTTTAAGTCAACTTGAAAGCTCGTTTTCTTTCACCATCTCAACATTCAGAGGCAGGGCAGACAGCTTGGGACCCGAAGGACCCAGGTTCGATCCCCGGTCACTGCACACCTTGTGGTGTCTCTGGGCAGCACACCTCATCCCCAAATTGACCCCCCGCGCTTTCAATAGCTGCCCACTGCACCACCTGGTGGTGGATGGGTTAAATGCAGAGACTAATTTTGTCCTTGTATGGAAACATACATTGATGACATTGTGTGACATTATTATTATTATTATTATTATTATTATTATTATTTTTATTATCATTATTTATTCCTAACTTCAGTTTTGTAAACACAAAACTCAAAGTGTTAATTTATGCATTTACTGTAATTTCTGTCAAAGTTGAATCTGGGTGTCCGTGAGGACTTGACCTCACGGGGCCTGGAGGTCACCGACTAGTTTTAAAGCAGAAAAACACGTTTGTTCTTTTTGTTTTATTGGAACACAGAAGGTTTCAACTCAACATGTCCTTCTGTTCTTCTGTCTCTCATGGTGGACATGTCCTTCTCTGTCCTGCTGTCTCTCATGATGGACATGTTCTTCTGTCTCTCATGATGGACATGTCCCTCTCTGTCCTTCAGGCCGCTGGAGGACGGCAGCACGCCTCCGAACCGCGGCGTGTTGTCCATGCAGGGCCTGAGCCACGGCGTGATCCGGGTGGACTCGGAGGAGAAGCTGTCCGTCCTCACGCTTCAGGACGTTGGTTCCGTCATGCCTGGAGGTAAAACCAACACGAACGTCTCGTCCAGACTCAAGTTTGTTTTAAAAAACAAATTATTACGTTTCAACTGGATTTTCTTTACAAGCGTTAAAATTTATCAAACATAAATTAGGTTTTATCAACTTTATTTAATTTCTCTTTGGTTTCTTTATATTTCTTTCTGCTCTTCCCTTTTATTTATTTATTTATTTATTTATTTATTTATTTATTTATTTATTTACCGTACATGAGTTTTTTCTTGAATATTGTATTGCACAATTAAAGCAAAGTTGTTTTATTTTATTTTATTTTGTTGTTTTCTGAGATAAAGCAGAAGTTTGAGCTTCTTTAAAAGAAGAATTAAAATATATTTTGGCGTGTTTAACTCTTTTATTTACTCATGCAGATGGTTCAAACCAAGCTTATTGACAAACATCTTTAATTTACTGTCTGTTAATATTTACAAAAAATATATATATTTTAACCATTTCTTGTGCCAAATACAAGAAACTAAACTAAAAGTTACATTTTTTAATCCAAAGATCATGAGAAAAATGACAACCTTGTAGTCGATTTGATAAACTTAAAAGAGAAAAAAAAAAATTCTTGTGATATTGTGACATGTCGTCCTCGGATGATGTGTTCAGGATGACTGTCAGCTACTACCACGTCAAATTTGCGTTATAGCCATAAAGTCAGATACACAATGAGAAGAGGAGGAAAACATTGTGGTTTGTGCCTGTTAGTCCAAATCAACACGAGAGTTTAAAAGTAAATCAACGTTTCTCTCTTTATGTTGAAACTCAGTGAGAATCAGTTCTTTAAAGTTTAGTTCCTTGAATGAGTCCCGTGCGTTTTGTTTCTGCAGCCACGATGTGTGTGGTCAAACTGGAAGGAGTGCCTCAGCTCTGTAAAACTGACGAGATCGGAGAGATGTGCGTTTGCACCGCTGCCACTGGATCCTCTTATTATGGGCTGGCGGGAATGACCAAAAACACGTTCGAGGTAAGAGCTCGTTTTTTTTTCCTTCTTTTAGTTTATTCGTCTTGCTCGCTCACAGTTTTTTGGCTTCGCTCGTGTTTGGACAACCGCCCCAGGTCTTCCCCGTGCACAGCAACGGGACTCCCGTCAGCGAGTTTCCCTTCACCAGGACCGGCCTGCTGGGATTCATCGGACCTGCAGGTCTGATCTTCGTCGCTGGGAAGATGGACGGTCTGATGGTGGTGGGAGGACGTCGTCACAACGCCGACGACATTGTCGCCACGGCGCTGGCGGTGGAGCCCATGAAGTTTGTCTACAGAGGCAGGTCTGTGTCAGCTGTTGCCTGAGGACTGTCATGTGATGTTGTTGCTCAAAGGAACTACAGTTTGTGTAGCTGCTGCAGAAGAACCTACGCACCACACGTAAAGGTCCACGACTGTTCTGCACTAAAACAAACTGATTTCTGCAGGATAGCGGTGTTTTCCATCACGGTGCTGCATGATGAGAGGATCGTGGTTGTTGCCGAGCAACGACCTGACTCCACTGAGGAGGACAGCTTCCAGTGGATGAGCCGAGTCCTGCAGGTAAACTCGGACGTGTTGGTCTTTCTTTTCGCTGTTTAATGATTTGATTAGACTTGTCGCAATAACAAATTTTGCTGGACGATTGTCTCAAAAATTATTGTGATAAACGATAATATTGTTTGAAATTTGACAGTAATTAGTAATTATTGTCGAATTTAAGAAGAACTGTTGGTTAATTTTTGTGTGCAGTACGTTTTTTTGGCCACCAGATGGCAGTATAAGACTGTTTGAACCGGAGGATGGATAGTGAGGGAGCGAGCAGCGTGTCTCTAAGAAAAATGGCATGGGCTGTCTCTCTTTGGTTCTCAACATGGCGGATGCTCGTTGTGGATTAAGCTCTTTAGCATAGCATTTTTCCACACAAAGCTTTTAATAAAAAAATCAGTAAACAAGCTCTCAGCTTCTTTTTGCAGAGAAAAACATCTTTTTAGACGAAGGCACGGGTTTCAACCATGAAAAGATGGAGGTTTTTAGTTTAGCTTCTCAGCTTAGCTGCTTTTAACGATCCAAAAACAAGATTTTAGACGGTTAACATAGATTTTAAAGAGAAAAGAGAAAGGGGGGAGTCAGTGAAGACACCGGAGTTGAACCTTTTGTCATCCAGTGTGTTCAGTAGAAAGAGAGAAACATGAAGAAACAATGAAGCTGATAAATGAAAATGAGGTTGATCATTTTCACTCATCATTCGATTAATTGATTTATTGTTTAGGCCTAGATTTGATAAATAATTTATACAAATAATATTTGACAGAACAAACAGTTTTTTTAAATCTAATCTACTGTTGAAGAATTACTCTTCTGTGAGAGTCTGTGATGGAGTTAAACTCAGAGCAGTCTGCTCCTCAGATGTTAATTTATTATTTTTATATATGAATGTTTCTGTTCAGCACCCTGAGACGACTTATTTTGTGACTTGACGCTTTATAAATAAACTGAATTGAATTACTGTATATAAAAACATAAAACCTGCAGGATTTTTCACGTGCATCCCACTTTTGCTCCAAACACTAATTCAGAACACCAAAAATAAATAATTCTACATTTGCAAACGGCCCTCAAACAAGAAAATTCTTCATTTTTTTTCAACATTTGCTCAAACCTGCAGTGACCAGCTGGAAAAGCGAGAAACTTTTCTTACAGTAAAATAAAACTTTCATGAAGCACAGAATATTTAAATTAATTCTTCAAAAAGGGAATGAAAAAACACAGACGTGGTTCGGCTTGAGAACGAAAGTTTTAAATCATGAAATAATTTATTTAGATGCAGCTCCATTTGTTGAACCTCTGACGGCTCATTGATACAACTCTTTGTTTCTCGTAAAACGTGATTCAGTTAAAAAGCACTTGTCTCACGTTGATCTGCATGTCTTTAGTTTGTGCTAGAAAGAACAAAAAGAAGTGAAAATAAATGATTTGTTCATTTTTTTTTAATAAATGCTGAAACAGCTGTGCAGTTACCTTTAAATAGACTTTATAATATTTACACTGGAGTCATGCTTTAAACTGGATATTTGATCTTAATTAGTACCACAGGTGCCTTTAAGCGTTCTGTCATCCTTCAGCCTGTTTAAAGGGAGCAAACAGCCTCTGCATAGTTTGGTGTTGTTTATTGTTGTGTACCAAACTACAGAGTGGGAGCAGAGGAGGTAAAAAGGTGAGGAGCTCAGAAGGAATAATATATTTGTAAAGGTCAGCGCTAAAAGAGCATCTCCCAGCAGCTTCAAGTTCCTCTGACCACAGCTGACAAGATTATTAAAAAGCAGGAGGTTCATAGAATGGTAGGCAACATCCTAGGACAGGGACGCAAGAGGAAATGCGACCCCAGGTTGGATGGTAGAAAAAAAAAAAGCCCAAAGAAACGATCCAAAATCATTCAAGCTGAAACAAAAGATCAAGATAGGTCAGTTTCTGATGGCACCGCTCGTCACTTTTTGAATCATAATGGACTTTGTGGAAGAGGAGGAGGCTGACAGACCCCCCCCCCACCCCCCACCCCACCCCAAACAGACCAGGTTTATGGAACTGATGAGGCAAAACTGGAGTTTTTGACTTCAGTCCCATCAGTTGTTTTTTATTATTATGACAGGGTGCCAACAGATCGGTCTGGTCTGCACTGTGTGTAAACATCCCACTGATCCTTTAACATCTCAAAGCACATACCAACACCAGAAGCACTCCCTTTACATCACTTTTTTTTTTTTTGTTCGTCCTGAAACGTGCTCCTGCGCTGTGGCCTGAACAGATCGAGTCTGAGCCGATGAGGCGACTGTGGTGAAGCTGTCTGGATTCTAACCCGCTGCAATAAAAGTATTTCTCTTTCTTCCTGTGCTGTCGCAGAGGCCGCCTGCGTGATGTTTCCACTTCGCTCTTCTGGTTACAGTCGGCAGATTCAGACGCAGGACCTAAATGTTGCTGTAAATGTTCTGGCTGAACAGAAACAAACCCAGTAATGACGCGGCTCGAGTTCTGACGTCGATTCAAAACGGTTGTTCCTCAGTCTGACCACGTTCAAATCTCCTTTCCAGGCGATTGACAGCATCCACCAGGTGGGGGTGTACTGCCTGGCTCTGGTGCCCTCCAACACTCTGCCCAAGACTCCCCTGGGTGGCATCCACCTCTCCGAGACCAAGCAGCTGTTTTTGGAGGGGGCGCTGCACCCCTGCAACGTGCTCATGTGTCCACACACCTGCGTCACCAACCTGCCCAAACCTCGGCAGAAACAACCAGGTACGGCAGAAAAACGCCACGTTGTTCACGATTCAGAGGCGCTGAAGTCATTCTGTCAGGGCGTCCTGCTCAAAGGTTTTCAGTGTTTTAGCAGAGAACAAGAAGCTCAAGACGCAGTCGAAACCGTCTCGTCTCTGCCCATGAACCATATGTTTGTGTTAACGGAGAGAAGCCTGCAGCCAAGGACTGTGAGCTGAACTGATAAGATTATAAGAGCGGGTGGATAACGCAGCTCGGGGAAGATTTTATGATGTCGTGTGTACATTTTATGAATATTTGTGTAACCTGTCTTCAAAATCTGACCTTGCATGTAAAATGCGGGTTAAATATTTTGTCCTGCCGTCGAGTGTGCGTCTTTTGAGTGAACAACACGAGTGTTTTTCTCCGACACTTTCTGAAGGTCTTGATTAAAGAAAGACCGCTCGATGCCCATTGATCCATTAAAAAAAAACAGTTTTTATGAATAAGTTACTTAAAGAAACTGATGAAAAATTAGATTAAGATTTAATAATTCAACTGCATTAAATTTGATCAGTTTACTTTTTTATAAAACACCTTGGGATGACGTTTGGTTTAATCTTCAGTTTTGTCACCACCTAAATAAACTTTATTGACTTTGTAAATTTTGTAAAACAACACAGTGGCCTTTTTTTTTTTTTCCCCAGTTATTGGTATTTATGAGCTCTTAATCTGATTGTTTTGGTCCGAATTGATGCATCACATTTACTCCTTTAATAATAATAATTATTTAAACCTTATCAGAACTAGAAGATTGAGGTGCAGCTTGAAAGATTGTGCTTGTATTTTCATCAAGTTTGTATCTACACAAAGAAACGTCATGATCGTGTTATTTTGAGCTTTTTAAAATTTATTTAACTTTTAAAATTTTCTTAGGGTGGAAGGATTGTACAGCGTGGAGCCTCTGTGGTTTTAAATCACAGCAATTTGCTGCAGAAGTTTTCAATTATTGTGGATTGTAAACTGCACAAATTAGACCTTCAACCACATGTTTTGTTTTGTCTTGGTCTCCATTATCAAGTTTCCAGCAGAATACTGGCTGATGTTTGACCACTGTCCTTGGCAGAATCTGTAGAGTTCATTCAAACTGGTTTGTTTCCTGCACGGACCCAACTTTTAAAGAGAGGACGCACATTTTCAGTTGGGCTGAGGTCAGGTCTTTGAAACGGCCCCTGCAGAAGCTTCATGCTTACCTGATTCATCCAGTCACAAACGAGCGCCGATGTGCGCTGGAATCTAGTCCAGCTGTTGATTTGAGGTGAATTTGAGGTAGTTGTCCCACAGCATGATGCTACCACTGCCATGCTTGACAGTTGGTACTTGTGTCTGAAAGCCTTATGGGGAATTCTCCAAACAAGCGTCTTGTGAGACCAAATAGCTCCATCTTCGTCGTCTCTGAGCTTGAGACTTTTCTCCAGAAGTCGTTTGGTTCGTCCAGCTGCAGGTTTCAGTCCAGAGGTCAGTTCTTTCTTGCTCCTCTCAGTCCACGTTGATGTAAGACTGTCTTCGCTGTGGACAGGGACACTGGTGTCCCACAACATCCTAACTAACCAAGGTTTCTCCATCAGAGAGAGCAGATGGGTGCTGTTTGGATGTATTTGAGCCTGTGTGTAATTCAGCTGTCGATTAAATAAAATCTACAATAAATCCAAACATACTTCTCATAAAACCCCCTAACTTTGTGTAATCAGTCCACCCTGGAGAACAATGGTTCATGCTCAGGACGAGTGCTTCCTCCCTCTTCTCATCCTCATCTCCTTCTCATCCTGCAGAGATCGGACCGGCCTCTGTGATGGTCGGGAATCTGGTTTCAGGGAAGAGGATCGCTCAGGCCAGCGGCAGGGATCTGGGTCAGATCGAAGACAATGACCAGGCAAGGAAGGTGTGTGTGTGTGTGTGCGTGCGTGCGTGCGTGCGTGTGGGGTCAGCTGGTTTTCTCCACTACTAAAACCATCTTGCATCATCTTCAGCTGTGAGTTATTTATCTGTCGGGCACCTAGATTCATTGCAGTGATTATTAAATATGATAACGACGTCACATTTTACTGTAGAATTCCAACGTAAGTCCTCACTGATGAAATTCTGGTGTGCAGCCTCAGATGTTCTCCAGCCTGAAGTTTAAACAGCTTCCTGTGGACACACTGAGAGCGTCTTTGTGTTGGTGTTTAACATGCGTCCTCCGTCGCAGAGATAACCGGAGCAGGTGGTGCAACCTTCTCTTATCTCAGGCTTTCATCGACTGTAGGTCGCTGCTTAAAGAAAAAAACACCTGAAACACGTCGGGTGTGATCTGCTGCAGCTAAAATATAAACATGAACTGTATTTCTAATGTTTTAGTATTCGCAGCTTTCAACATGGCTGAAGTGCACATCATTTTAAACAGAAATACCGTTTTGGATGCTAAACCAGATTCTGCTCCAGTTTGAAATCAGATTCACTGAAGAAGCTGAAACTGAGCTGTTAAAACTAGAAGAAGCAGAACATTAGCTAAAAAAAAATCAAAGGTAGCCAAAAGTATAAAGTAGCAAATATGTTAGCCCAGGCTAGAAGAACACAAGCTAAAATCAAGAACAAGAAAAGGCTAGCTAGAAGCTAAAAAGAGCAGACTAGCTAAAAGCAAGCAGTAGCCAAATGCTATCTAAAAGCTGAATTGTAGTCAAATGTTAGCTAAATGCTTACAGTAGCAAAATGTGAGCTAAACAAAGTTAGCTTAAAACTAAAACTACGTCAAAGCTCAATCCAAACGTTTACTACTCCTCTTATTGTGCCACCTGTACCTTTATAGACAGGTACCATTCTAAAGTGTAACCAGGTAATCAGATGATTGTCCTGATTTGTTGTTTTATTTATTTATTTAGTCTGTTTCTATTTTCATTTTGTTTTATTAGTATCAGTATGTTTTTTCTTTGTCCAGTATTCTGTTATTCTGAGCCGAGTGCTCAGAAGTTCCCGACCGTGGGTTTTACCTCCTGCTCCTTCACCGTGTTCAGGAAAACGACGGTAAAATCATCACTTTCACCGTTTGTGTCTTTCAGTTCCTCTTCCTGTCTGAGGTGCTGCAGTGGAGAGCTCAGAGCACCCCGGACCACGTCCTCTACACACTCCTCAACTCCAGGGTAAACACACACACACACACATGAAGATACTGATTTTCTGTTGGCTGCATTTATTTGTTACGATGGAGCTTTAGGGCCACACAATATAAATTAATAAATAAATGAAAAATAAATACATTTATTTCCACGCTAAAAATGTAAGCCACAAAATTACAAGAATAAAGTCGTAGTGTTACGAGAATAAAGTCATACAAGACTTTTTAAAAAAAAAAATTTTTTTTAGCTCTTGTAAGTTTTGTAAGAAAAATAAATTAAAAGCCATAAAATCACGAGAATAAATTCAGTTAAAGTCTTAATATTATGGTAATAAAGTTGGATAAGATTTTTTTGTTTGTTTATTACAGCTGTTGTTAATTTTTAGATTTTTTTTTCCACGAGTCAGATCCAAGACGCGACCTGTCAATCAATCCAGTAGGCGTGTCAGCAAATGACCAATCAGAAGCTAAATGAGTCGTAATTATCTGAACTCCGACACGATAAATCAGGTTTACCACATTTTAACTGTGATAAAATGAAGAATGTTGAGCATCTTGTTAAGTTGTACTTTGATATTGGTTTCATAAATAAGGAGACAGTTCATCTGTCAGCACATCAGCATCAGATTATTTTCAGTATCAGGACTTTGAACACATCACAGTCAGCTGGTACGGCTCTGATGGGCTGCAGCAGCTCTGCAGGTAACGAGCATTTAGCTTCAGATTGGTCACTTGAGGACACGCCTACTGGATTGATTGACAGGTCACGTTGTGGATCTGACTCGTTGGATTAAAAAGTTAAAAAAAATAAAGTCTTGTATGACTTTACGTATTCTCGTTTGTAATTTTATGGCATTTAATTTTTTTTTTTTCTCAGCGTGGCCCTAAAGGTCAGTCTTAATTTGTAGTTAAAAGCTTTTAAATTAAACAAAGCTTTAAAAATTGTGCAACAAACTGATGCATGGATGGATAATTGTAGCAGGTGTGGAGAGGGGTAAAAACATCTGAGAGGTTTAAATTCAGTATTTATTTGTTTATAAATTCATTTTAAAATACAATACCAAACAATCCCATAAATGATACGAATACAAAATATAAAATGAAAGGCAGAAGGAAGAAAAAATCTTATTAGATCTGCCCCTTTTTTTCAAACAATCAGTTCAAACAATAATTATCTACAAAAATAAATATGTAAATAAATATATTTAATGCAGTCTGAGCCTGAAGTTACTGTCGTGACACAAACGGACCACAGGTCTGAGCCGGTGACGGTGATTAAATCTGATCGTAGTGTTAGATTACTGATTGACAATATCCTCTGCTGCGTTTACGTTTTGTTAAGCCCTGAGACGCCGCAGCAGAAAATCTGACGCGACACCCTCTGATGTCCTCTGCTGCTTGAACGTGTCAATCACCTCCGTGTGTGTGTGTGTGTGTGTGTGTGTGTGCACTTCAGGGTACCATAGCCAGCTCTCTGACTTGTGTCCAGCTGCATAAGAAAGCAGAGAAGATTGCCGCTGTGCTGGCTGAACGGGGCCACCTGCAGGACGGGGACCACGTGGCGCTGGTTTACCCTCCAGGTGAGTTCAGGACCGACGGAGATAAGAGCGCCGCAACTTATAACGATTTATTTTTTAATGAGGGTGTGGACGAGGTCAGAGTGGACGTTTTTTTAAACTGGGAAGGACGCAGCAAAGACGCTCGGGGAGTCTGATGGACGGAGCGCCGCAGGGATGAGGACCAGAATTGTAATGTCCCTCAGAGACGGGAGACATATGTCCTTCATGTCGGGACAGAGTCTCCGACATGAACAGATCATGTTAAAGCAACGATCAGTTGATGACGTCCAGAGTCCACTGCTTTTTATTTTCCTCCCCTCTCCATCTATAACTACACACTATACACACACTATACACACACTATACACACTATACACACACTATACACACACTATACACACACTATACACACACTATACACACACAATACACACTATACACAATATACACACACTATACACACACTATACACACACTATACACACTATACACACACTATACAGTATACACACACTATACACACTATACACACACTATATACACACTATACACACACTATACACACTATACACACACTATACACACTATACAGTATACACACACTATACAGTATACACACACTATACACAATATACACACACTATACACACACTATACACACTATACAGTATACACACACTATACACACACTATACACACTATACACACACTATACACACTATACACACACTATACACACACTACACACACTATACACACACTATACACACACTATACACACACTATACACACACACTTTGATAACTTTGTCAGTTCTCATCATAAAATAATTGTTTACTCTGGCAGATAATACGTGTCCATTAATTTGTTTTAATTTATTTTACTTTCACGCCTCTTGCCCTGTTTTCTCAAACGTCTCCATGTTTCCTCTCAGGCGTCGACCTGATCGCTGCGTTTTACGGCTGCCTCTACGCCGGCTGCGTCCCAATAACCGTCAGGCCTCCTCACCCGCAGAACATCTCCACCATGCTGCCCACCGTCAAGATGATCGTGGAGGTAAGAGCGGTCAGGTTCGCTCAGTCCCGGTGTCCATCAGGCTGCTGAAAGCAGCAAACACTCATCTGATTAGCCTCGTCAGACGAACGAGTTTCAGATTTACTTCATTTATTTTTCATCCAGGTCGAATGAAAAACTGACCACAGTGTTAAAAACGTTGTTCTGTTCAGACCAGTGGAGTCTGCAGAGTCCTGTGAATGTGTCTTTTCCAGCCACTTTAAGAGTTATGAATCACTCCAAAGAGAATTTCTAAGTAATAAATGATGAAATCAAAGTGAAGGATGAAAGAAAAGAGTGAACATGAGCTGGAGCTCCGAGCTGCAGTCGCTCTGCAACAAATTTTTGTGTGCGTGTGCATGTGTGTGTGTGTGTGTTATGAATTGTGCAGGTGAGCCGGTCGGTGTGTGTGATGACCTCTCAGGTCATCTCCAAGCTGCTGAGGTCCAAGGAGGCGTCGGCAGCCGTGGACGTCCGGATGTGGCCCCCTGTCATAGACACAGGTACACGCACGCACGCACGCACGCACGCACGCACGCACGCACGCACGCACACACGCACACACGCACACACACACACACACACACACACACACACACACACACACACACACACACACAC
>JARVLU010001586.1:31902590-31918392 GCA_031762415.1 Simpsonichthys santanae
AAACCAGTAAACACGTTCTCAGCTTCTTTTTGCAGAGAAAAACAACTTTTTACACAAAGGCACGAGTTTCAATTGTGAATTTTGGAGCTTTGACAAGACTGAGGTTTTTTTTTTCCCCGAAGTTGGCCTGTTAGCTTAGCTCGAAGCGTAGCTGCTTTTAACGATCTAAAAAGGCAATTTTAGACAGTTAAAAGAGAAAGGGAGGGGTCAGTGAAAACTTTTGTCATCCAGAGAGAGACACAAAGAAACGATGAAGCTGATAAATGAAAATGAGGTTGATAATTTTTATTTATCATGCGATTAATTGATTTATTGTGTATCGCGACAGGCCTACATCAGGGTTGAGGTTAGGAGCTGCCAAGGCTCGAAGAATCTCTGATGGTGTGAAACTGAACTGTTAAAAGAAATTCTTCGATGACCGGCAGACATTTAGAACTGTCGACTCGTGCTGAATCATCCTCTGACAGTAGAAAACACGTGGAGTCGGAGGAATTTGTGACGATTTATTGATTCTCAGAGAAAAGACAGAAAACGAAGTGCTGTGTGTGTTTTCTGCAGAGCGTCACGATGCTCTGTATGTGGTGGGCGCTCTGGAGGAAGCCATGGAGCTGAGGGGGATGAGGTACCACCCCATCGACATCGAGACCTCCGTCATCAGGACGCACAAGAGCATCACAGAGTGGTGAGGAGCGAGAACACGACTTAAAGAAATGTGTCGCTGGGGAGAGGGAGGTCTGGGGTTCTCTCCTGGATTTGTTGCCTCCACACCCCGATGATAAGTGGTAGAAGATGGAGATAATGTACCTGAGGAGCCCTGTAGACGTCAGCCATAGTTAAAATGTTCTCGTGTTGCAGCGCCGTGTTCACGTGGACCAACCTGCTGGTGGTCGTGGTGGAGCTGGACGGGTCCGAGCAGGAGGCCCTGGATCTGGTCCCCCTGGTGACCAACGTGGTGCTGGAGGAGCACTACCTGATCGTCGGCGTGGTGGTCGTGGTCGACATCGGCGTCATCCCCATCAACTCCCGCGGCGAGAAGCAGCGCATGCACTTACGCGACGGCTTCCTGGCCGACCAGCTGGACCCCATTTATGTGGCCTACAACATGTAGCGCCCCCTGGAGGACGAAACGGAGGAGACGTGAGGAAAACTAAGGTCCAGAGCTTAAAGGAGGCGGTGCACCTTACATGCCCTATGTTCTGTCTTCCAGGCAGACCTTACTCCCACAGTAACTATTTTTGTTGAGGTCTGTCGGGAAGAGAAGTCATTTTATTTCAGGGCACAAACGGTGACTTTAAGAACCGTTAACGTAGCAAAGATCCTGGCTTTTACACATTTAAATCTTTTTTTTTAAACATCCCTAAAGAGGTTTAGACTATTTTTGTGTTTTTACATCAGCCATCAAACAGCGTGAGATGTTTTTGATACGAGGGACTGGGGGTGAAGGGGACGCAAACCGTAGCTGATCCTGTTTTACGACGTGGTACGTTCATTTCATTTTATCACCGTAGCTTCTCTTTAATCTGTTTTCTAAAGTGGTCCATTTCAGCAGGGAATCATCAACTCCGCGTTGTTTTTCATAAAACTCTTAACATGTAAGTATGTACAAACAGAAACCGATTTAATTTATTTTGTTTCTCTTATAGAAAGTTTATGAAGAGATGTTCTTGAAATATTTGCTTAAGGATAAAAAGAGCATCGTATTATCTTGAGAGAAGCAGATTATTAAAAAATACAAATATACGATGGTTTTTATCGAAAGGGTTAAACGTGGTCGGAAGGAAGTTCAGCTCGTCTGCTCAAGTGTGACACTTTGAGTTTTTTCCAGTTTCCAAGTGAAAAGTTCTGATCAAAACGACTCCTGAGCTGTTTTAAACCCTAAATAATCTGCTGAATGACAGTCGTGAGTTTTTAATCTGTAGTAGTGCCTCTGCAGCGAGAGACATTGTTCAAATTTTAAACTAACTTTAAACATTTTATCCAATTTATTATTCAATCCTTATTGCACTGTTTTAAATACTATTTTTTTTTTTTAAAGGAAAAAAAAAATCAAGTAGGGTGTCATTTGTTGCAGGACCTTTCTGCCCTCTGGTGGTAGCAGGCGGTATTACAGCTACTCAAGTCTTTTTGAAACTGAACTTTTCACTTTGGAGGAAACTTTTAAAAGTGATTGAGGTCATTTGTCTCTTACCTTGACTGGAATTAAACTCCTGCCTTCAGACGGGACCGGGCTCAGAGACGGTGCCGCTGCAAACTGTAAATAATCAGAGCGATGAGTCCTCCATATTTTTTTCAGATCAGGGCTCACAGCGATGTCAGGAACTATAGTGTTTTTATCAGAGACCCTTTAAGAGCTGCAGAGAATGTTCTGGTTTCAACCCGTGAAGATTCTGTTCTTTTTTTTTTTTTTTTTTTAAATAAAGCACTTTCTCTACTGTTTTTCTTTAAAGCAAAGTGTATGTTCATTTTTTTTTAAGTTTGAAAAAAGTGTTGACATGTCTTTCATTTCAATAAAAGTTTTGACAATACGTACGTTTGTCTCATTGTGGAGGTTTTAAAATATCGTGAACAACCTGATAAGTTGCCCATCAAATTCCATATTATGACCACTTAAAGTTTTGAACACAAACAAATAAGTTTGTGCATTTACAGTCCAAACAAAAACTTTAAAAAGACGTGAAGATGAAAGATGGTCCTCAATGAGCAGCTGTGCTTCCACCAACATTTGGACTGAAAGGGCTCAGGTGCAGACAATTAACGAGGGCTGCGATCCATTTAGTGAAGTCCTGCTTTTGGACTCATTCTGCAGGTACAGGAGTGGAATGCTGCCCTCGGTTGAACCCCTGTGCATGTCTAATATGGATTTTATGACACATGAAAGCTGCAGTATTTTTTCAAACACTATTTCAGGACAGTTGATCCCAAACCTTCCAGCTTCTAATTCACAAAGAGGTACCTGATGTGTTCACAACTGCATGAACAACCAGATCAAACTAAATCAGTGGCTCCAACAACAACAGTCTGAACACGGACCAAAACAAAGAGTTCCTGTGAAAAGACGTATAGTTTCCATCTTCTACCTACAGATGAGGAATTAAGAAGAACGTGGCTGAACAATGTGAACCTGAAGAGACCACCCAAAACTCTGCATGTGAGCTCATTTCACTTTGTTGACAAACGGCCGACGGAGGAAAACCTGCATCCTACTTTGTGTCTGGACTATGATAAACCACCGGAGAAGAGACGCTGGATCCTCTGAAGGATTAAAAGTGACGAGAACATCAGGTATGATTTCAGGTGTATGGAGGTCACAGCTTTATAGTATTTGTTCATCTTCAGTTTTACGATTTTCTCTGTAATGAACCCAACCTCAGTGATGGAGACTTTAAGACTTTGGCTGATTTAAGGTCAAGAAGATTGTGTCCCACCTCTTTCACCAAAACACCACGACCTTATTACTGTGGAGATACTGATGCACCTCAGAGCTTTTCAGGTACGGTAGTTCATCGTTTCACCGTCAGAACAGTCAATGATGCTAGTATAAATAGCTAAATATGATAGTAGTTGTAGTTAAATATACTAGTATATCTGATAATTCTCAATCAGGTCATGTGGACAGTTTATTTTTAGTAAAAAGAAACTGTCCAGATGACCTGATTGAGAATTATCAGATTTGACACGTGGATTATTGAGCATGAACTTTCTTCATGAACTAGTAGAAGTAGCTAAATATCCAAGTATAAGTACCGGTAGCTAAATATGCTACCGGTAGCAGCTGTAATCTGCAGCCACTTCATCATCTCGTCCTCCATAGGCAGCAGTGTGATCATATTGTCCTGATTGAGCTCTGACAGCTGGTGTTCCTTCATGTTTAAATTAAATCCACAATGCTCAAACTACATTAGCTTGTACTGTTTGCACAGAAACAAATGCCGGTTCTGGTCTGCGCCGGAAGTTGTGCCCATAATTCATCACACAAGGCAGCATGGGGCTAGGAATAAAGTGGATATGCATTCCCTCAACAAAAGTACTAAAAACTGACCCCCACCTTCAGCTGGATCTTGCTGATGTTTTGTCTCTGCACCAGTCCTCAGATCTGAGATTGAACAGCAGGATTTCTAGACTCAGCCGCCTCGTTCCATTCTCTCCAGGACCAGGACGTCGTGTCTGATCAGTCACAGCTGCCTGAAAAACTGCTTCTGGAAAAAGACATCTTCACAGCCAACACAAACGTTTCATAAAATCCTGCATCAAGAAACGATCAACAGAACCCCAAAGAGACTTGTTGATACATTTATTTTCTCCATGTTAGCACATAGAATATATTTATATACATATTGCTAGCTAAAGTGTCAAAAAAATTGAGAACATAAAAAACTTTGCGTCGGATAATGATAGTTTACATGTGGACAGAACAGAACAGAACCTACAGGAAGTGAGAAGAAAAGATCATCACACTGTTTTTATTCCCGCTCTTTGTACTTTAAGCACAAGCAGGATTAAGGAAATAATCACGCCGTCATATTTACAAAAAATACCCTGGAATAAAAGCAGGTAAAGTCCAGATTTACCACAACAAATCTGATTGGTTTACTCATTTTCATCAGCTGAAAACAGCCTCACAAACTCCAATAAAAAAAAAACACATTGCATCACGCACGAGCGCAACATCGTTGTTTTTTTTACATAAAGAAACAAGTAGATGAAGCTGGAGATATGCACGTGCACATTTTATGCAGTTAAAATAAAACAAGAGGGAAAAAACATAACATTTTAAAGACAGACGTGTTATGACTGAATGGACAAATACAAAAACAGGAAAATGTTGAAAAAAAAAAAAGAACAATTGCAGCCTTACGCTTTCACACTTTTTTTTAATATCGTGGCGTTAAGAACGGTGCAGTGTTTATAATAAAAACAACATATTCAAACCTGAATATGACACAAAAGGTGATATAAAAGTTTTACAAAACTAGCCAGAACTATTAAAATAAAAAGATGAATTAATTTGAAATGTGCATGTAAGACTAGACCGGGTGTACGGAGAGTGAACTATCTACACGTAGTGCAACGATGGCAAAACACGGTGAAAAGAGTTAAAGTAACATAAAAACCTGAAATAATTCCTCAAAATCAAAGAAGGATCTTTAACGGACGTTTTCTCGTTCAGATACTTCCTGTCAGCTGATCTCGATCCTACAGTTTCCATTTTCTAACTCCAGACTCATGTGGATGTCTTTTTAGTTCCTAAAAACGGTTAAATTAACTATTTAACCACAGTATTATAATTAAATTATATAACTACTGAACTGTCAGGAGTTAACAGAGACAGAAATGAGTGATAAGTTGAAGATTGAACCAAAGAAACATCCCTGTCTTTAAGGGAATAAAAAAAAAAAAAAAAAACAGGAAATTGGTGTGAATTTATGAAACACGACGCCTCTGAAAGTAAAGTCATGTTTTCAGATAACTTTTCAAGATTAAATCAAATGAAACAATCACACTGTTTTAGTTTAATCTGCTCTGCACTTTTCTTAAGCTCAGCAAAAATAACAGTTTTAATTTAGGGTTGTTTTATTTATTAGGACTGATGGAAACTATGGATTTTTACTGAGTGAAATCTGCTGACAAAAAGAGAAATCTTTAAATTTGCTGTTCATGAATTTCTCCTCCAACTGAAGCTCTTCAGGAACAACTAACAATTTCAAACATGCAAGTTGTGCAACTTCTGTATATTTCAAAGTAAATAAATGATGCTCAGCAGAGGAGAAAGCTCAGTCACTGTCTCTACATTCATAACTGATGTTTTTTACTTGGTCTGATAGTTTTAGCTTATTTTAAACGAACTGAATCTTATTGTCTTGGCATCCGATGAAGACAAATCTCACTGAGAATGACGTAAAAGTTTACAAAGTTTAAGCAGAGGCCAGCGGAGAGATTCAAGTTTCCATCACATTTCTTAAAAACTTCTCAAGAAATTGCAAATTGACGTATTAGAGGGTAAAAACCAAAGAAGATGAGTCTTTAATTTGATTTAAATCACTGAGATGACATGAGTTGGTCTGGTCTGCAGGGAGGAGTTTAAAAGGCAAAGCACAGCAGAGAGGGACGTACTTACAAAATTAGAGTGGGTCCATTTTTACCTTTAACGTTCTGCTTGTTTCTAGAGATCGACTGAGAAGAGTTTTTTCTACGGCAGAAATAAATTTTTAGAAATCTGAGCAGCTCATTTTAATTGTTTAACCAACATGAAACAAAAAGTCTAAATAACTTATTTACTTAAATAACTGAAGTGTTTAAAATAACTTTTTTGGCTTGAAACAATCCTGAGCTGCTGTAGCAACTTTTTCCAATTTGCTTACGGTTTATTTATGTATTTCTGATTGATGACTCATTTCTGAACGTAATTAAATATCCTGTCAGAACTAAATAATTTCTACCTTTTTTCTTGTAAATAAGTATTTTAGAATTAATTATTAGTATTAATTTCAGTACTAATAATGCACAAAATACAATTAACAACAGTATGGAATTTGTGCATTTAGCTGAAAAGGTTTTTTTTCTTTCACTGCAAGAAAATCAATTCTCAACAGAAAATAAAGAATTTACTGATCTGAAAAAACGTTCCGTCCGTCCACTTAAATTAACAAATGAATGTTTTGTGTTGAAAAGCCAACACTGATGAATAAAAATTAAAAAAAAGAATCCATTAATGCTTATAAATAAAGACTCCGTTAAAGGAACAACACAAACTATTTTACTTCCTTACAAAGAAACAAAACTAAATCCAAAAACTGTTTTAAAACACCAACACTCATCTTTGTAAGGTTCTTGATCATTCATAGTTGCATAATGTTTTCAAAGAGCTTCTGGCCTTGTTTTTATACAAAAAGAGCAAAGTATGAAGTTATCGACATGCAGGTTGCTTCACGGGGAGAAAAGAAAAACGGGCACTGACCAACGACGACGGCAGAGAAAAAGTCTCAGCTCATCACTTCAGACTTTAGAGGGGAAAATAATGATAAAGATAAATTTAGAGAAAACATCACAATAAAAATGTCACGGATGAGCTCCTCAGGTAGTTTCAACAAGACTATATGTGAATTTTTGGCAATTTTACAAGCTTTTGGATGGGTAAAAAAAATCTTGGTATAAAATTCATCTTAAGAAAATTTAAGATATCCCAAAATTTAGAGCAAATTAAAACCCTTTAATTTAATATCAGACTCATAAAAACAGTCTAGTTAAGAGAAAACTCAAATAGGAGCATAATTATATTAAATATGATTCTAGTAATAATACATGGAAGATTTATCTGTCAGCGTTTTCTTAACGGCTGACATCCTGACCCTGTTCCCAATGAGTGACTTAGGACAATAAGATTTTAAGTAGAAAGCCAAAAAAGGTGCAATCCATCGCCATAAGTTTATGAAAAATGACCTAAAACAACTTATAAGTCTGTTAGCTTCTAGTTAAATATGCTACAGTTATTTTTGTTGGTTTGAAAACAGGTTTTCTCCAAGAAACAAAGTTTAGCTCGAGCTCCTGTAGTTTGTTTTTAAAGTGTTGTAAGAACCGACTTGTTGAATTTACAGTTAGTTTTTTTTAAGTAAGTAATGCTCACATCGTGTTCCTACACACTTAAATAACACGTTCTCTGACACAAACTCAGCACTTCAGTGAAGAAAACAGACAAGCTGGAAAAAAATTTAAATGATCACACCAAAACTCAGCATCTGAGCCATGCTCTGGAGAAAACTGTTCACGGTTCAGAAGAAAATAACAAATAGAAGAAAATGTATACAATGGCTACATTAAATAAAAATCAGCTCGCCGCGCAGCACAACGTCCGATCCAAACAGTTCAGAAAGGCGAGCGAAGAAGCAGGAAGGAGAAATGTGTGTGTGTTTGCTGTAGACACTGACTGACGGGTGGAGGGAAGGGCGGGAGCCAATCAGGTGTAAAGGGGGCGGGACTTGTTCATCTCTTCCTGCGGCAGGTTCGTTTGTGGTCGGCGTGCCAGTGTTCCTGCTGACACTTGATGGAGCAGTACGAGGTGTTCCAGCAGCAGTGATACATGGCCTCCTCTTCACAGTTGTAACACTAAAAACGAGACGCACAACTTGCGTTAAAACTGAAAGAAAATTACAAAAATTTGAAAAACACTGAAATACAAGAGCAAAAGTAATGCCTACTAAACATACATCAAAACAAGCAGAAAGTTTATTTTTAAACACGTTTTAATAAAGAATATCTTACCTGTTGTACATAATGCTATGAACAACCAGAATTTAAACAGTTTGCTTGAAGATGAATGTTCACACAAACACATAATGGAAGCAATTCAATGTTTTTTGTTTTCTTACACTTGAATTTAGGGGTAGGCCTGTCATGATTTAAAAAAAAAAATTTGAATGCTGGGCGATTAATTGTCTCATAAATTATTGCGATAAACGATAATATTGTTTGAAATTTGACACTTGTGGTTGCGGTGTGGTTTGAGCTCTTTAGCATTTGTCACACAAAGCTTTTAATAAAAAAAAATAAATAAAAAAAATCAGCAAACAAGTTCTCAGCTTCTTTTTGCAGAGAAAAACTACTTTATAGAAGAAGGCACGGGTTTCAACCGGGAATTTTGAAGCTTTGACAAGACAGATTTTTTTCCCCCCCTCCGAGTTTGGCCTGTTAGCGCTCGTAGCTTAGCTTTTCAGCTTAGCTGCTTTTCACTATTTAAAAACACGATTTTAGACGGGGTCAGTGAAAAGCACCGGAGCTGATCCTTTTTGTCATCCAGTGTCTTCAGTAGAACAAGAGACAGGAAGAAACGACAAATTTTAGTTTATCATGCGATTAATTGATTTATTGTTTATCGTGACAGGCCTACTTAGGGGCTCCTAAAACACTTGCGTGGGGCAAATAATAATCTTAATCTGACCAGACTAACAAGCTGAAGGCAGCCAGGACCACTGGTTGTAAGTGTGTCATGTCAATCTGTGGCATTAATGACAACAAGCACAAAGACTTGATGTGGGTTCTGCTCAGGCTGGCAGTTAATTAATGTCAGAAATAAACTGATTCCCACAAATAAAGTTGTTCATTGAGCTATGAACACGAACAGCACACAGATCAAGACAACTGCAACATCGTGACTAAAACAAATCATGTGTGAATCAACTAAAATTTAATTTATTCACTTTTTTTTATTGAAAACCTGCAAAGATTAAAAGAATGTGATGAACAAAGTGAACCTGAACTCACCCACTGCTTCTTCTTGGTCTGGGAGATGAGCTGTTTGTGTTGAGACACCAGTTTCTTCACCTCCTCCACCAGCTCCTCTTTACACTTCTCCTTCACCTGCTTACACTTCCTCTCCATCTCCGCCTGAACTCCGGCCACTGCTTTACTCACCGCCTGCCGTTTCTCCTCCTCCATCTCCGCTCGGAGCTGAGGGAGCAGAAAACAAACGGGACGTGCTGAGATTTAAACTCACAGACGTCCAGAAACGCAGCGAGACCTTTAAAAGCAAACGCACCTTCTCCAGAGCTTCTCTGACGACCCTCTCCGTCTCCCTTTTGTTGTCGGCCTTCATCATCTCCTTGACGTCGTTGAAGACCTTGGTGTACTTTTCGTGGCACATGCTCTGGCAGGAGCCGTCGCTGTTGGTCTGGGTGCCACGATGCAGCATGCGCGGCGACCCTCCGCTGGCCTTCTTTGTCTGCGTGGACACAGACAGCTTCTCGGGCTGCTGGGGCGCCGTGGACACCGGGATCTCCTGGCTGGAGCTGACCGCTTCCATCTCTGGCTCCGGGTCCTGGAGGAGCAAATCTAATCTGATTTAATCTGATCAATTATTTTAGAAAGTTTGGACTATGACAGTGTAAATGTACAATATAACCATTCTGAGGAGGAAAAAAAAAGTATTATTGTGATTTTACACAGAGTAATAACTCCACGCTTTATCATTCATTATCTTTTTAATTTATAGCTGCAGTAAAGACAAAGTTAACTTACACTGGCTTCTTCTTTGAGTTCAATATTTTGAGATCGACGACTTTTCTTGGCTTTGGGCTCCTGGCTGCCTTTCATCTGCAGAAAAAATATACATTTAAAACAGATACATTCAACGTGACATAAGTAACCAAGTTAAAACTTGACTTTCATAAGAAATCACGACCTAAAGTAGTTTAATTCAAGCTTCAAGTAACAAATTATCCAAATGAAAAAGAGAAAATCTCATAACGGTGGTTGTATTTTTAGTCTTGATGATTTTTAATCAGATTGTTGAACAATAATGGAGTCTGAAATACACTGCCAGGCCAAAACAACAACAACAACAAAAAGTTGCCACCTGGATTTAACTAAGCAAATAGGAACGAGCCTCCTGTTGGATAATTACTGCATGATTATTTCAACTGGCAACAAGTTATTTAACCCCAACTGATGCAATGAGTTGCTTCTCATTTCTTCAACAACCATGTGTAAAGACATCATGTGGTCGTCTGTTTGAGAAGGGTCAAATCATTTGCATCAAGCAGAGAAACATCTAAAGGAGATTGTAGAAACTGTTAGACAAAAAAAAAAAAAAAAAAAAAAATAAGAAACAAAAAAAAAAAAATAAAAAAAAAATAAAAAAAAAAAGATTTTCTTTATACGACCTCACTTACATGGCGGACCTGCTCATTGCTGGTGGAGGAGATGCTGGACTCGGCCTCCTCCGTGCGCTCCAGCCTGGTCTCCTCCTGATGCTGCTGCTGCCGCTGGTTCTGATTTTGGTTCTGTTGCAGCGTTGGAGGGATGTCCTCCATCTTTGTTTTCCAGAAGCGCCCCTCCTTCAGGAAGCGTTGGTACACCTCCAGCTCCTCGCACGCCTTCTTCCAGCCGCCGCTGCGTTTCACCTGCAGCTGTTGGACGCTCACCTTGATGTCCTGGATGTTGTCTGAGGGGATCCAAGCTCTGAGGACCAGAACGATTCACCGAACAGAACCACACAACTTTAAATACTTTCAAACCTTTTAAAGATTAAATAAAATGATAAACATTCCAAGTAAGCTAACCGCTGGTGCTGGTGTCCAAAGAAGCGAACATCCACCTGCTTGTCCTCCCTCTGCAGGACTTTAGCTGGCCAGTAGCCGAAACCCTTCATCTTAGCCCAGACTAAGTCGTGACTGGGGCTCTGCAAACGTAACCCACACAAAGTAAATGATCCAGAAGACGTGAGGAGGATTTCACCTGAAGCCAGAGACACCGTGGTTTGTTGGTACTCACACATGGATAACAGAACCAGTTGTTTGGTCGGGCGTTCGACAGGTAGAAACAGTTCTTACACAACAACAACTCGTTTAACTGCAGAAGAGAAAGGAAAAACCGAACAAGGACAACGAGGTAAAAAAAAGAAGAAATGAATTAGGATTTCTTGAATGAGCCTGAACTTGTACAGTAAATGTGATTTAATGGGGGTGTAATGGTTTGGAACAGGCTCCTGGCAGTCACAGGTAATCACTGCTCCATCTAGAAGCGGGCGCACGCTTAGAAGTCACTTTGCCATTGACAAGAGCGACTCCACTTGGCTCTCCTCTTCTCTGATCTTCTCAAGCAGAGGTGATTTGCCACTGTGACTCATTTCCACGCTGTGGGCGGGGTCATCAAAGCAAAGTGGGTGGGATCATAAATAGTATTTTTGTGTTTGAGCCACTCTGCCCATCGTGGTTAATCCCCCTATAATCTGATGGAGATGTGAAAGGTCACAGATGTTTTTCACTTATTAATGTCAAATGTATATGAACCATGTGTGGTGTTAAGTGTTTTGTCTAGACCAGGGGTCTGAAACCTTTACAATCAAAAGAGCCATTTTAGCGCCTTTGTTCACTAAATGAAACGTGTCCAGAGCTACAACCTGCTACAACAGTGATTATCAAGTGGTGGCCCATGGGCCGCTTTAGGTTTGTTGGAGGAGACTTTTGTGTCCAGTAGGGGCCACATAATACCAAATATATCTAATGATTTTTAACATTTATTAATATTTTTACAATTTAAAACAAAAGAAAAAACAGATTCTTGTAAAGAAGAGAAAAAATATTATAAAAAAAAAAACTGAAGTATGCAGACCTGTGATTTTTTTTATTGTGGAATATATAAAGTATAGAAATAAAGCATAAAGTTAAAGTGAGCATGATTTACTTCTTGTATTAATTCTAGTATTCACATATTAGCAAAAGAAATATGAAAACTGTTGATATTATTTTATTTGTTTGTATAAGAACCAATAAAACGTCCCGATGCATGCTCAATTATCCAGATAGAAAAATCTTACAAGTTTATGTCAAATCATCTGGACAGATTCCCAAGATATGACAACTTTGTAAGAATAACCAATAAAATTCATTTTTATGTTAGTTTTGGTAAACGTTTGAAAGAGCCACTGCAGAGGGACCAAAGAGCCGCATGTGGCTCCAGAGCCGCAGGTTGCAGACCCTTGGTCTAGATGGAAGTGGAGCTGCAGGAGCATGGAGCCTTCACCGCTTAAACTCAAGGCCCTAAGTAAAGAGGCTGCAAGAGTTGTGTGACCTCGAGTCTGACTGATAACCATTATAAAAAGACTTATGCTCTCGGTGAGCAGATTTGGAGACAAAGCGCCATGTAAACATCTTGATCCTTGCATTTCACCTGTGTTCCATCTTGCACGATTAAACTGGGACTAAGAAAATTATCTGCTTGCTCCTATGTGGCATATGTATCTAATGAACTACTAAGGATAATATTAAATTATTCTAACATAATCTGCCTTCAACTTCATTACATTTTCAATTTAATACATGTTTTATGGCAGGAAGATGTCAATATCTCACATCAAGCATAATTTTTTTCAACACTAACTTGGTGGGAAGCTCAATGGTTTTTTTTTTTGTTTGTTTGTATTTTCACATGAGATGTTTTTCAGTTCTGTTACTTTTTATTATACAGTCTACAACAAATTAACAAAACAAAAAATAATTTATTTATTTTTTTATTTTTTTTGCTTTATTCTTTGATTTTTACATTTTTCCAACCTAGAAATGCAATACATTTCGAGAGCTTCTCAAACATTTTAATTGACACATTAGTTCAGGCTGAAGACAACAGGCAGTGCAACTGGACTTTATTTTATTTTGACGTTACCAGTTGATAAATCCTTGTACACATCTGCTCCCTGAGAGACTCTCCACAAGCAAAGGCTTGTTTTCCTTTCTATGGATCAGTTTGTATTTGGTACAGGTCCCTTCATCTTGTTGTATCAAACTGTTCCACTCTTCCTGAGGTATGTACCAAACCATGACTCAAGTGTACAATTACTACTATTTTATTTAATATACATAGTAAAACCTAAATGCTTTGAATGGTAAAAGGTAAATATTTGTACCTCATGGCATGTGTCACTGAAGAGCAACTGTGCAATCTCTGCCTGGTCACTGTGAACTGCGACAAACAAAAACAGAAAAACATTATTTATTTTAAATTATTATATTGTACTGTATATATTATTCCTTTAAGCAAACGATAATGTGAAAAATCAGCTGAAATTAATCATTTAAGAGAAAAGAACAAAACCGAGGCACATTCAAAACTCAACAGTTGTTTAAAAAATTGAATCTCTTGTGCAGAAATTTAATTTATGAGAGCAACTATTTAAGTCAAATTTATAACATTCAACACTTCACTGCTTCGCTTTAAGCATCGTACCTTGTTACACTAAATGGAGTTTGGAGAATTTATGTGGTTCGTAGCACCTTTCTGAGATTTTTTTTTAAACTTTCAGTCCGTTTAAAAAAGATCTAATCAACCTGAAAGTAGGACATGTTCATTAAAACTTGTCCAGCTTGGACCCACCTCCGTACAGGATGGCGATGTTGTGCACAATCAGCTGAGCATCCGCTTTGAACTCCTCAAAGTTTTTATATTTTCCTTCAGACAGGTTCTGAAAGAGAAGCAAATGTATGGAAACAGAGTGAACGTTAGGCTGAGAGAGAGAAAAAAACAACACAAAGAGGACTATTCACGTGCACGGCGAGTGCACGTTTGGTGACCGACATGCAGGAGGTCCAGAAAAGGGCAGTGGGCTTATTAAAGCGTGCACACCCACACACATCTGGGCAGAAATCCAAGCAGTCTGGCAAAGGTGTGTGATGCACCACTGACCACAGAACAGCAGAGTTCTGTCTGACCTCACACACACACACTTACACATGCACACACACAAAAAACAAACTGAAGATAAACATAAAGTAAACGTTAAAAAAAAAAAAAAAAAAATCAGGTAAATTTAGATTCATTTGAACTAATTACAGCCTATAAAAGATTCTGACTCTTCTTGTTCTGAATGAGCAACATTAACAGTTTTAAGTCGACTTTGAAACACAGAAATTGTTTCTTTTGATTATCAACATGCACCAAATGGCAAAAACAAGACGATGGTTGTCCTGCGCAAGCTTCGTGTGTCTGTTTCCAAAAGATCTCGCAAACTTTTTAATGGATTTGAGAAAGCAATCATTAGATGAACGTCTAAAACTGATTAACATCAGGAGTCGAGACAATTCAAGAGATCAACCAAAACTACTGTAATTTCCAGATGATAAACCTGTTAGATATTTATCTAGACTGACCCCGAGTTTCTGATCTGCTCAGAGACGGGATTATGATGAAATTATGACTCGGTTCTGACTGGGTTAAACGGGGACATTCATTTTACTCGCTACATCACGTAGAAAGGCTTTTGAAGCATCGTCTCATTTTTCCTTACACGTCAAACCACGTAAGATCTGTTGAGATCACACAGTCACGCCCCCTCATACAAGTGACAGGTTGAAGGAGGAGTCTTGGCCCAATAAATCTGTAATGACACAGGACATTTGGCCCCTTCTGGTTCCTGCTCGCGTCATAAACCAGAGGCCAGCGCTGTAAACTGTAACCGTTTCCTGCCTTGACTTTAATACAATCGGTGAAGCTGAATTCATGTTTCCTTGATTTATTAAATAGTGTGAGTTGCCGCCTCTGAGGGAGGTCTGAGCTGGGGAGAGCAGCGTGGGCTGGAGGCAGGTCCTGGGGCCAAGAGGAGGCCTAAGGCCCACTGGCGGGCAACAGCTAGCTGCAGTGGACCGAGACCTGCAGCCAGCTCCTGTTTAACAAACCACTATACTTTGAACCCCACGGCTTATACAATGGTGCAGTTAATTTATGTTTTGTTTTTTTGGGACGGGCTATCAAACTTCCTGCTGCCAAAAACATTTAGCCTCGTCATACCTGGGCGCTCACGCCCACTACACATCTCTCTGGGGGGGTGGGGGGGGTGGGGGTGTTGGGCATGACTCAATGAGACTACCTGTATAAATAAAAGTAAAAGATCTGACCAATCTTAGAAATAAAATAACATTTGATGATTAAATTGTGGAAAATAACATAATATTGGGTTGGTAAATATAAATGTTTAATTAAGTTAAATAAAATTTAACTATAAAGTTAAATTATAGTTCACATCATTTGAGTATGTGTGGGGATTATAAAACAAGTAATGATGAGTAGCTTAATTGGTCAGAATGACTTTAGTGACTTGATAATGTACGAGGGGATAATCAGAATCTCACAGTCTTTGTAAGATTGTGTAAAATTGGTGCTTATAATGTGTCACGTATTCAGTGGAAAGAGAGAACAGCTAATGTGTACCTGATTGATTGGACAGGGACTTCAGAGAGTCTGTAAACAGGGTTTCTGCAGGTTTCAACAACTCAAATTTAAGACTTTTTAAGACTTTTTTAAGACCAGTATGAATCAAATT
>JARVLU010001586.1:31935827-31947245 GCA_031762415.1 Simpsonichthys santanae
TCAGTCCCATAAGCAGCACACCCACATAGTGGGCCAATAGTTTGATGGTGATAAGATGGTTTCTGGAGCCCACCCTCTCCCCCATCGACTGAGGCAGCCATAGCCAAAGTGGTTAAAATATCAGTTTTGTCATTGGATGAAGGACAAAACGTTTCAACAACAAAAAAATAAACTGTCCAGAGGACCTGACTTAACTTTGTTGGATTTTTTTACCTGGATTATTGAGCATGAACTTTGATATTTTGAACCAATTTGGCTATGGCTGCCTCAGAGGAGTCGATGAGGAAGAGGGCAAGCCCCAGAAACCATCTTATTACCAGCAAACTGGTTGGCCCACTATGTGAGTGCGCTGCTTGTGGGACTGAGTTTGTTGTGGCTCGTAAGACTGACGAAGTCCTTTGGATGAAGGACGAAACGTTTCAACAATAAAAAGAAACCATCCAGAGGATCTGACTTAAATAACCATCTCATAAATGCAAGAACTTCTCTGTTAAAAACTATAATCACAACCATTGCAATGTATTACATTCGGTATTGTGTTAGCTTTTCTTGAACAGTCACAAAAAAAAATCATTGATTGCCTTTGTGCGTAGCAAGATATACACTGTTACACAAAGTTTTTGTGCTCTGGCAAAAGTTATTTGAATTTGTTTGTGTAAATAATCTGAGACACGTGATGATGTATTGCTTTTGTGGGGGGTTTCTATTTTGAATTATTCTTTGTGACTTTAAATGAGGCGACACATATTTTACACTCAAAATCTGAGAAAAGAAGTAGGATACACTAAAAAAAACATGATAGGTCGAGTCGTGAGTGTCTGATTATGTCATCAAATGGGGGAGCAAAGACTGCAAACTAATATGAAAAGTTGGTGTAATAGCAATGGCAAAGGGCTTTCACTGAATCTAAAAAATAAATAATTAAAGAAATTATAAAGTAAATTTTTGTTCAACTTTTTTTTAATGAACTCTATGTTACTGTAGCTCTGTGGTCAGTACCAGGGTCTCATAATCCTGAGGCAGCAGGTTCAAACCAGGTTTAGTCAGAAATAGCATCTGGTGTAAAGCAACTGCCAAATCTCTTGTATGAGTTTCCTCAATGTGCAGAGGGGAGCAGCTGAAATAAAGACAGCATGAACTCACAGGTATCTTCACTCGGTCTTTATTCTATCTCATTTGTAGTCATTAAAATATGTAGCCCAGTTCTTTTGAAAATCTATATATAGGTCACTTCCTTTTACATTTCCGCTGCTGAATGCCGTCAGAACTAGGACGCCAACAGATGGTTCTGTGAGCAGGGCGGAACAACACAATGTTTAGGGATGGGGAGTTCCAGAATGTGTCGATAATTTTTTTAATATTTTTTTGTTAATAACTAAAAAGTACATTTAGGGTGAATAAACACTACCTGCTTTTGTCTTGTTGCTGAGAGGGATAACAAGTTTGCACTCCAACTTACCAATCAGGCGTCTACGCTCTGAGTGACAACCGAGAGTCGCCAATTAACCCAACGTGCATGTTTTTAAGAAAACTCAGGCATGCATGGTGAGAACATCTTCATACAGGTGTCAAACCTGCAACCTTCATGCAGCAAAGCAACATAACCACCTGTTACACCATGCAGCACATTTCATGTTTATAGATTGTTAAATGTTAAATCTCAGATTTCTTTAGAGGAAAAGCATCTACCTAGATCTTTACCAAAATCTGTTTGGGTAAGGAAACAAATATTTACTAATCCAAAAATGCTGAACTGAAATGAGTTATCCTGATTAACTAAATACTATTTTTCAGTTTAAAACGGTGTTGAAATAAATGAAAAATCACAAAATTGGTTTACTGCAGTTTATTTTGTTAAACAATGTTCATCACACATTCTGGTTTGCATTCATGGGTTCATATCTTTTAATCAGCAACAAACCAAGCTACTGAGTCAGAAGAGTTGCTTTAAAAAACATCAGTTCAAACAATTATGATTACAGACTAGAATAATAGATTAAAAGTACAAAAAAATAATATAGTTGTGGTTTCAAAGGCAGTGGTTGGAATTAAAAAAACTGAATTAAAACAATTTTTCACTTTTTACTTGTGTCTAAACTACAAATCTATTCAAACCAGTGTAACTTCACGTTTTTAGAGGTTTGCAATGTATTGACCAAAAAAATTAGTGCTCTTAGATTTTAATTATAAATAAGATAATAAAAAGGGAAAAACAAAGTTTATATTTTTTTGCTAAATCACCTGAATTAAATGACCCAAACCAGTACAGTTGATGCTTTATTTGTCAATACTGCAAACAGGAGGATTTATAAAAGAACACTTATTCCAAAATGTTTAAAATTTAAATTTCAAGTTTTAATTTAACAAAGAGATATAAAAGCCCAAGAACCAGATGTCTGAAGTATAGGATTTTAAATTAATTGATCACAATATTCACAAAAGAGTTTTCTTTAACTATTTAGCAGACACTAATTTTACTAAGAAGAAAGGTTTATTTATTCATTCAAGTTGACTAATGATGTAAAAAAAAGTTTTTTGTTAAATAAAGTGTCACAAATGCTACAAAAAGTTCTACACTTGTGCAGAATAGTCAAAACACAGAGAACTGTTTAAAAATGGCACAGTATACACCATACACTAATAAAATTGTATTCACATATGTTTAAATGGTATAAAATCTCAAACAAATGTAAGATGGCTTCCTTTATTCCATCTTCAAAGATATACTGTATTTAAATTTCTCAGGAAAGGAACCTGTAAAATACATCTGTACCACTGGAAAATCTAAACCAGAAAATGTGCCACGTCACAATAAAAAAAAAAAAACAATGTTTATCAAGTGAATATGATTACAGTGTACTTTTTCAATAGAGTGCATAGTTTTATCTACATGAGGTTTTCTACAAATCCTACTCGAGGTTTTTTCCTCAGGTCAGTCCGCTGAGTGTTCTGTCAAACTGCAGCCTAAGTGAACTTGCACACTTTGGCAGACGCTCCATCTGAAAGCCACAGTCCAACATAGAGTGGCTGAGTGAACGTGGTCTGGACTCTGTGGAGGAGAGTCATGGTTTCGCTGATGCTGTAGAACGTCAGAACGCCTGCCTTGTGGTCCAGGTACACTCCGATTCTGGAGGACCATATGCCGGGGATGGAAGTTTTGACCGCGTCATGTCTGAATTCACCACTGTTTTTGAAACAATCTAAAGCCCAGGACTTGTCGTTTTGCCCGAACATGCATTCGTTGAAGGTCCCAGCTCTGCTGATGTTCTTGTAAGCGAGTGCCACCATGACTCCTTTCCCACTCCTCTCCACTTCCAGGTAGCAGCGGCCAGTGAAACACTCTCGACTCAGGACCTGCCAGGAGTATGCAAACCTGTCTGGGTGGCTTGGATACGCCAGCTCTTCCCCCACAAACACAGCTGCTCTTTTCTCGTTGGTTATTGCCAGATGTGGGTTTGCAGTACTTGGATCCAATGTGATGTCTTGAGCATACTTCAAGAAGTTAGCTCTATTCTGAAAATTGTTTAATTTGTCCTTGGTGCTAGCTCTGGCCAGTAAAGTGTGAGGTGAGGGCTTCTCAAACTCAAGGTTGTTCAAACTGGTTTGAGACTTGCTTCGGACAAGATGATTGGTGGTCCGAGCCGAGTCTTTGTCTTTTTGCATGAAGTCATCTGGATCGGAGATGTCATCTCTGACCTTAGAAAACTTATGTCTGTTACGTCTAGGGGTGGCAATGGCTGCGGCCAAGTCACCCCTGTGAAGGTTTATGTTAGCGTTGGCTTCTGAAAATTGGGGATTGTCAAGTGGAGTGGTGATTCTGGTCTTAAAAAGATCCTGCCCATAGGTTTCAAAGTTGGCTCTTATTGGAGAGAAGTTCTGTTCTTTAGTTTCAGGGGCGTCTCTTACTTGTGAGAAGTTCTGTCTGCTGGGTTTGGGGTCAGATTTGGTATTGGAATTGTCATGCCACTTTGATTTAAAAACATTAGAATCAGCAAAATTACCATTGTCCTGCATGATGCCATCTCCATTCTTGAAAACGTATCGTGGAGGATGTGCAGGGCTGATTAGGTTCTGTAAGATTCTGGACTGTACAAACTCGGCTGTGGTCTTTACAGGTTCATGACTGGGCTCAAAAACAGCCGCCTCTTGCTCTGCATGAGCAACTGATGGTAAACCATTGGTTCCAGTTATTGCATTCAGAATCTTTTCGTATTCTTCGTTTAGAGCCTCCTGCAGTTTATTTCTGGCCTCGGCCACAGCCACCGTAACCTTCTCAAAGTTCCTCTGACGGCGAAACCTGTGAGTTGGTTGGTACTTTGAATCATCAAGATGACTCAGTGAGGGAAAATTTACCACAAAATGAATGTGGTTCTCTGTGCGTGAAAGCTCGTCTAGCTTGGCATCTTGTCTGTTCAAGTCGTAAACCTCTTTCTCCACTTTGTCCCGAACCGTTGTGAACTGACCTACCTCGAAGTTCTGCCGTGACTGAAGGCTTTCCTTAATGTGAGAGAGTTTTTTCTCGATTGTATGAATGAGTTCTGTGAAAACCTTCTCAGTGTTAACCAGTGCGTTGTCAGTAAATTCATTAATTGTATCTTCTTCCTGTTGAAAAACACTCAGATCTTTTCCTCTCTCCTGGATTCTCAGCCGGATTTTTTGCCGAGCTGACTGAAGTTCTTTCTGCCTCTCAATCCTTTCGGCTTCTATGGAGACTTTGGTGTGGCCATGATGGCCGTCCTTGGAGCAGACGTAACAGATGCAGCGCTGATCAGTGCGGCAGAACATCTTCATGACTTCTAGATGCTGGGAGCAGATGCTCTCCTGAAGATCCGCAGTTGCTTCCACCAACTTGTGCTTCCTCAAGGGGGGCACGTCATTGTGAGGTTGGAGATGAGTCCCACAATAAGAAACCAAACACTGCACACAGGATTTGACAGCTTTGAACTTCCTCTCAGTGCAGACATCACAGGCTAAATCTTCAGGTCCTGCATAGCAATCATCAACAGATACAACGTCTTGGACAAGAGGCTTTGTTACCTCTGCAGGAGCTTGGACTAAATGCTTCTTTGGTTGCACAGGAGGTGGAGCTGGAGACTTCTTTGGCTTCAGAGGAGCTTGGACTTCAGCCTTAAACAGCTTCAGAGGAGTGTGGACTTCTGTCTTCCTCAGCTCATCCACTACAACAGCTATCATGGTGTTTTTAACCAGCACAGGTCTCTTTACAAAGATCTCTCTGCACCGAGGGCAGCTGTAGATCCCCACATGATCCTCTTGATCCAAGTGATTGTTGATGCAGCTCATGCAGAAGCAGTGGCCACAAGGTATGGCCATTGGATTAGTCAGAAGGTTTGAGCATACCGAGCAGCAGAACACGTCTCGTTCGAGTTGAATCCCCGCCATCGTTTTCTCTGTGAAGAGCTGTTATTTCATAACTGAGAGATAAGGACTGAACGAAGGAGCTCAAACGCACCTGAACATATACAGACATGGGAGGGAGGGCTTTGCAAGGTTTCAGGAGGAGGAGGAGCTTGAACAGGAAGAATTTTCAGTATATGGAAAGTTTTATTTTACCACTTTTAGGTTTTACAAGAATGGCAAGAACAACATATTATACATACCACTGTATGAGAGCAAAGCATTCTTTTTACCAAGTAAACGATGCACTCCGTACTAAATCGTGTCTCAACTCTTAGATGTGTATTTGCAAATGTAAGAAAACAGGTTTGACCAGACAGTTTGCAGAAATACCAAGTCTTAGCATAGTTGAAAGTATTCCATTTGTATACATCTGTTTCAGCAGTAAAAACAAAGGTCTTTGAGTGGCATCTTTGTGCACGGTCACCAAGATGAAGACCACCAAACACTTCTAACATGCACAGTGTTTAAAGTTTCAACAAGATAGTGATTTCAGAGACCTGTTCTGTTTGTGTGCAGAATAACTTTCTTTTAAAAACAAAAAGAACAAGGTCAAATATGGTGGCAGTCAGGAAGCTCAAATGTTTAGGCTGCAAGTGGAAATTCCTTATTTTGTGCATTTTTTATAAGCAGTTTTCAGCTACTTATGGTCAATGTACAAAGAAAAAACACAGCTTAATTGATCAATCTTTATTAAGCAATATAAACCTGACCACATCCAGTGGTAGTTGAAAGTTTGCGAACACTTAAGAATTTTCTATATTTCTGCATGAATATGACCTAAAATATCATCAGATTTTCACACAACTCCTAAAAGAAGATTAAAAGAACCTAGTTAACAAATGAGACAAAAATATTTATGGTCATTTATTTATTGAGGAAAATGATCCAGTATTACATATGTGAGTGGTAAAAGTATGTGAACCTTTGCTTTCAATACAGTATCTGGTGTGACCCCTCTGTGCATCAATAACTTCAACTAAAAGTTTCTGGTAACTGTTGATCAGTCCTGCAAACCAGCTCGGAGGAATTTTAGCCCATTCCTCAGTACAGAACAGCTTCAACTCTGGATGTTGGTGGTTTCCTCACATTATCTGTTCGCTTCAGGTCCTTCCACAGCATCTGGATTGGAATACGGTCAGGACTTTGACTTGGCCATTCCAAAACATGAACTTTATTCTTCTTGAACCATTCTTTGGTTGAACCACTTGTGTGCTGAGGGTCACTGTGCTGCTGCATGACCCACCTTCTCTTGATATTCAGTTCATGGACAGATGTTCTGACATTTTCCTGTAGAAATCTCTGATATGATTCAGAATTCACTGTTCCATCAATGACGACCAATTGTCCTGGCCTAGATGCAACAAAACAGGCCCAAACCATGATATTACCACCACCATGTTTCACATATGGGATAAGGTTCTTCTGCAGGAATGTGAGTTGCCTGTATCCTAACTTAACACTTTTAATTTAAACCAAAAAAGTTATATTTTGGTCTCATCCATCCACAAAACATTCTTCTAACAGTCTTCTGGCTTGTCCTCATGATCTTTAGCAAACTGTAGATGAGCAGCCATGTTCTTTTTGGAGAGCAGTGGCTTCTCCTTCAACCCTGCCATGCCCACCATTGTTGTTCAGTGTTCTCCTGATGGTGGACTCATGAACATCAACATGAGCCAGCGTGAGAGAGAAGTTACCCTGGGTTCCTTTGTGCCCTCGTCCACTATTCCACGCCTTGCTCTTGGCGTGATCTTTGATGGTCCACCACTCCTGGGGAGGGTAACGATGATCTTGAATATCCTCCATATGTACACAATCTGTCTGACTGTGGATTGATGGAGACCAAACTCTTTAGAGATGGTTTTGTAAACTTTTCCAGCCTGATGAGCATCAACAACTCTTTTTCTGAGGTCCTCAGAAACCACCTTTGTTCCTGCCATGATCCACTTCCACATGTTGTGAAAAACAGATGTTGATAGATCCTGTTCTTTAAATCAAACAGGGTGCCCACTCACACCTGATCATCATCCATTGATTGAAAACACCTGACTCTAATTTCACCTTCAAACAAACTGCTAATCCTAGAGGTTCACATACTTTTACCACCTACAAATATAATATTAGATAATTTTCCTCAATAAATAAATGATCAAGTATAATATTTGTGTCATTTGTTTGACTGGGTTCTCTTGATCTACTTTTAGGAGTTGTAAAAATCTGATGTTTTAGTTCATATTGATGCAGAAATATAGAATATTATAAAGGTTTCACAAACTTTCAGGCACCATGGTACATGCCTGCATTTCAGGACTGGAAGTGTTTTGTTTTCTTATTTGTAACATCAGCTGTTCTACAAATGACCCTTTATACATTGATGTTTAATGATCAATATTTGTTGCGCTATTTTTTGAAAGACGCTGCAGATGCGTCCAAATAGAAAGACACTCCTCGTCTGGTTGTGTATAAAAACTAAACAATGACAGTAAAGATGATCATATTCTATTGTGTGAAACTGTGCAGATCACAGTCACTGGGGAAAATGTGTTCCTTTTTACTGCTACATAATAATTTAAACTGAACCTGTCCAACTTTGTTACCAAGAATCATGAAACTTAGTGCAGAATTACATTAAAGTGGAGAAAACTAGAATATGTTTTATGAGTATGTGTGTCTGAGAGGAAGAGGGAGAGTATTGTGTTGAGTGAGTTAAAAAAATCTAACTAAAGGAGAATAAAGAGGATATTGTGTGTTTGTAAGAGTGTGTTGCTGGTGTTTGGGAAAATACATTACATGACTTGAAAGGAATGAAGCTTCAGGATATTTCGTCTCTTTGTGTGAGCACTTCTGGTCCTCGTGTTCTTAGCATCTGATGTTATTATGGGATAAAAATAAGGTCTCAAACTACATTATTAAATTTAAAGTTATGATTAGGTTTGGGGAATTGTTTTCATGGAAACTGCTTAAGAACGTCTCCAATAATTATTTGTAATGTTTTATGACGTCATCGAGGAACCCCAGGACCAGCAGCTGGGCTTAAATGTGAATACTGAACATTTTCTCCATCTCCTTATTCCTTCCCATAATGCACTTCTAAATGTCAAACGAACCCTAAGAGAGCACATACAGTAAGAGAAGTGTTTTGCAGTAATAGCCTTTTACAGAGTCTACTGAGCTCCAGTGCCTCGTCCTCAGGAGTCAAAAAGTCCTTGTACAAAGTGGACTTTTAGATCGTTTCGTGCACAAACACTCAGAGGAATCCATCTGTGGTGCATTACTAAAACTACTCAGCTGGCGGTGATTTATCAAATGCACAAAACTCCAATTTACTTCTTCAGTTTCCCCTTGTTGAGAGAGCCCCTCAGCAAATTCAAGTGAGTGCAGAAAAACAGCGGAGCCGTGCTGGTAATGTTCCACTGAACGTTGGTTTCACTCCTCAAACATCAACACTGGAATGAAGCACAAAACAAGCCGCAGAAGGAAAAACAGACTTGTTTTTAAGCTGTTTATGCAACCAGAAAGTTATAAACATTTACAAACACAAAAGAATCCCCCCCACCCCCCCCCCCATTTTTCACGCTTCCTGTTCCAGTGCCGGTAACGATCGCGCAGGAATCTTTTGGCCGCCGTGCAGAACTCCTGACTCGGTCACAGCTGTCGGCTTTTATTTCGTTCCTCCGTGATGGAAGCTGACGGGAGACTCAGCAGGTTCATTTTGGACGACCTCCAGCTGGTTTACAGTCAGAGTGCCAGACTTCATCCGCATTGATCGGCTGCTTCGGATGTTAAAGTTGGATAAACTGTTGCAGTTTTTCAAAACAGGGCAGTCCGGACGTCAAGGTGCAGAAACAGGACGGCTGTTTACGCTGAAGCAGAGTTCAACGCTCACATTTCTGTGCGTTCAGACCAACGCAACAGGTGTTTAAGTGCAAGAAACTTCTGCTGTTGTGCAACTCACTGCTGGGCGAGTCCACGATCTCAGCTCGCCGACGTAACTTCTATTTTTAGTAAAGGGGCTCTAAAAGCAGCTTACAAAACAAGCAGGAACAAATGATTGTTTAATGTGATATGATTTACTATTTTATGTTATTATTTTTGATGCTTTTATTTTTATTTACTGCCTTGATTTTATTGTTTAGCACTTTGGTAACAGCTGCTGTTTTAAATGCATTTTATAAATGCATTTGACTTGACGTTAAAAACATCAGAATCAGTTCAGGGATTTAGGATTTGGTATTAGATGTAAACAGTCCTTACCACATCTAATGTCACCGTACATTCATATCACTTAACACATTTGGTTTCAAATACAAAGATATTTATGAAACAAGAAATCCTCCTGGTTTTTACTCCCATGTCTGTTCCACAAATTAAACGAAGGCCTCTTTTGTTAACAACAAAATTTTAGATGATCAAAAGTGAAGAAATTGATCAACTGAATTCAAAATATATATTTGATTGCAAACGTCTGACTCTTAATAATGGCATCAAACACATATAATAATAAATGTAATTAAAAAACATCTTGCAGATCTTTGATGCTTTCTCTAATCTTTAACTAAATCTCACTTCGGCTGTTGCTCGTTTTTGGGAAGATTTGTGTATTTTCTTTCATTTTTAGGTAAAATAAATGAGTTGGTTAACGTTGACCGTTTAAAATCTTTGTTCTTTATTCCTGACGACCATGGTCCATTTAGTGGTGAATGTTCAGGTAAAAGAGCAAAACGGAACGTGTCGGTAACAATGTGTAAAACTGACAGTGAGCCATTCTGGTCTTTGCTCTACAGCGCTGATCAGTCAGAATCCAACCGTTTCCTAAACCGTTTGTCAAAAGAGCTATCTACAACAGGTAACATATGAATTGTTCATAATCTTTCCATGGAACCCTCACATCAAAAACAAATGAACGGTTGCTTTAACTCACCACCTTCAAGGGATAAATGGTGAGAAACCATCTGCTTTATATTTTTATTTGGCATAAAACAAAAATAAAAAAAAATCTCATTATGCTAATAGGTTTAATGTTTCATATTCTGATTTATTTTAAGTGTTCTCTAAAGAGACAAAACTTTAGTCTAAATTATGTTAATCCGGTGAGACGTGTGGTTCTGATTTATTTTCTCCAGCACTGTTGAAAAACAAAAAAGAGAAGGAAAAGTCCATTTTACCTTGTGTCTGAGGGAAGTATGCTCCAATCAGCTTGGATCTCTTCTTCTCATAGCCCTTCTGTGTGATGTCACCTGCACGAGAAGAACAAAGTGTTTACTTTCCTGATCACACTACATCCATGGGTACACAGAATATTCACGTCCAGGCTGATAAATTCAAATTAGGCTTTCCAGGCAGCACAGAACTTGGTTTTTAAGAGTCACTCCAGGTCAATAAAAGACGTGCAGGAAATACACTTTAACAGCTTTATTTAATATAACGAATAAAAAGAAAGAAAAAGTGGATTTGTTCTGAAATAAACACATTTTCAAAGAGAAAAGCTGGAGGTTAACTCGTCAAAATGAACAAGAAGAAAACACTGACGCGTCACATGGTGCATGGTGAAGCTTGTTGCACGTGTGCGTGCAAACAACTGAGACCCAAAACATTATCAGCTGCACCTCAGAGCAACAAACCCCCTGGAAACCTGCTGACAGGTCAGTCCTCAAGTGATCAATCAAACCAACAAATGTATCAGCAGATTTCCTCACAGAGCGAAGAGAACATGAATCCAAAACCCGGAGTTATAAATAATTATTGGAATTAGGTTCCAACCTCCGGGGAAAACCAGGCAGGAGGAGTTGGACTCTTTCTTACAGATTCCAGAGAAGAACACGAGAAGTGACTGTAAAGAAAATAAAGTAGAGCTGACTCACAGAGAGTCATTAATAGGAGCGTTTAACTCCACCCAAACTGTTTACATGGACAAAAAGACAGGAGACAGAAATGAAGATGTTGAGGTTCTCCTTAGGAGTGACAAGGATGGAGAAGATTAGGAATGAGATCATCAGAGGTACA
>JARVLU010001586.1:31982568-31993305 GCA_031762415.1 Simpsonichthys santanae
AAAAAAAAAAAAAAAAAAAAAATCTTTTTTTTTTTTTTTTGTTGCTTTTTTAGATTATTGGCCAACCTCTAATTTTATACACATTGAAACTCGCACCTACATGGATTTTGCACCAAAAACATTAAGGTTGCCTGCATTCCCTGATCAATTCCAGTCCAGAAAACACTCATTGTGAAAAGTATGAACATGCACTATTCAAATCCCTCAGCCACAGGGAACATTGGCTTACTTCTTGTTTATGATGTAAAAATATGACAGCCACATCCATTTCCCTTTTAGCTCTGCTTCCTAGACCTAAATCTCCATTTTATTATTTCTTTTGAGCCGAGCCTCAACCCCCCACAAAACTGTGGGCATATTAGGAACACAACAGAATCCATCTTTGACATGAAATACTCACTGATAAAGAGTTAAACCTTCTGGTGGTGTAAGTGAAATAAAATGACATATGCTCAGAAGGTCTTGAGGCTACATGTGTTGCTTTGATTACAATTAGATCCAATACGTAATAGAGATGGCAGCAAGTGTGTCCTGCATGTTGGTCCCACGTCAGTAGGGTCTAGCACCCACTCAGACCTGGATACAAGTTGCATCTCAGCGTAGATTAAAGTCATTTAGATGTTTTATGCCATATCAGTTTTAACTGTCCTTTAAGAATTGTTCGACTGATGCTGGACCAGCCTTTATGACTGAACTGATTATACAAATATTCAACTGAGAAATAATTCAAAAACACTGACTGACCCCAGCAGGACTTCAACACGATGCAGGAGGCCATGGACGAGTCATGTCTGCTTGACTGTTCCAGGGTTCTGACTCAGAGAGGTAAGACATGCAGAAATTGTCACTAACATGATGTTGTGTCATCAGGGTCTCCTGAATACAAAGGTCACATGAAGTCCTACCGTATGGTTCCTCACACCATGAACCTCTCTGACCATCATTCAACTCCTCTGGATGATCCTTCCCAGTCGAATCACTGTTCCAAATGTAGTCAATTCTCTTTTTGTGTTATCTGATGCTTGGGGTAGAACACAACAGTCATTCCTTGGTGTTTTTCCCTGGGTGAGTGGAACCTTCAACATTTCTGTGGGTATTCTCGCTGGTTACAAAGACAGGTAACTGTGACACGTAAATGTTTGCATCATTCTACCTCCTGGCCTCGTGGATCCCACGATGTGACCCCTTTTAAACCCCATCAAGTACTGCTAATGTTACAGAAGCATCTTTTGTTTGATGACAGTCACTCATTGCTCTGCATGAATGAATGTTTGATGCTCCTGCAACTGCCTGATAACACTTTCACTCCCCTCTTGATGCCACTGCCTACACCAAACTGGATCATTCCTTCTGGGTGTTTAACTTTTTGTTAGTGAGTGCATTTAGCTATCCAAAAAAGTAAGAAGGAGGAGAGAATTGACGGAAAGTTGGTGGGAAATGATGAAGAAAGATGAATAATAGAAAGAGAAATTTAAATAGTAATGGTAGAAACAGAAGGAAACCGAGGAAACAGAAGCATGGCCTTGAGGAATGCGCAGCAAGGTATGGGAAGATACAGAAGCAATGTGAGAGAAAAGATGAAAGCCTTCAGGGGAAACGAAATGAGCCAGAGGAGGTAGAGTCGCACAGTTTAAGAAATGAATGAAGAGGCAGAAGATGAGGGGACATCAGGAGAATAAATTATAAAAGAAGAAAAAATTAAAAATGCCTAATAGCATAATGTGTGACTGATGAAAGGCTGTACTTTATAGGAAAAAAAAGTCGACGATGGAGAAGGAAACAGAGAGGTTGGCTGCAGAGCTGTCGTAAGGGAACATGGGAACATGCTGGCTGTTCTGCCTGGCTGACTCTGCTCTGTCTTCAGGGAGAGCAGCTGAGGAGGAAGACAAGGAGAATGAAGTTAGCATTTTACGTTGAATACAGAACAGAAATTGGGATGGGGTGGGGAGTGGGGGGAGAGGTCAGAGAAGGAGACGAAGAAATGGGATGGTTTGAAGGAGAGAGAAACAGGGAGCAAGAGGCAAAGTGATGCTTCATCATGGATGATGAACTGGCTGTCATGTTGTTATAACTAAAGTGGCCTTCTGAGAGTTAAGAGAGAGAGCAGAGAAAGACAAATGGAGAAAGACTGGGGGGAAATGGGCACTATGATAGAAAGAAAAGTAGAGTGGTGAAAAAAAATAGGAATGGGAATGAAGGATGAAGAAGGAATGAGACAACAAGTAACGAGAGGGAGTCACTGGAGGAGAGGAAAACAGAAGAAGGGGTGGAAATAAGGAGAGATGGAATGGTGTCAGAGTGATTGTGAGATGGTGAGGCAGTAGCTCTGGGCAGGGTGAGAGGAAGTGATGCGTACGCTAACAGGAAGGAGCAGATCTCAGCGGCATGCGCCAATCAAACACCAGTTCTCCCAGGCACCCTCCTTGACCGCCAGCATGAACGCAAAGATATTAGCAGCATGTGCATGCAGACGCACAAACACCTTCAAAAGATATGCAGGTGATCCTGAATCAACTTTGTTTGTTTAATGGGCATCTAGTTGTAGGAATATCTCACGAGGGTGTCACGCACTATTTCATGCACTCACTATACAGGTCAGATGACGGCAGCGAGACAAGAACCCAGACAACGTCTGGTCACTTCTCAAACTCCAAATCTTTGACAGATTTTTGAAGCACGTCATTATTATCGACTGCCACTGAGAAATGACCTGACTGTGTTAGGATCTGTGTGTTTTCATTACCGTCATGATTGGGTTTGTTTTTTTAGTTTCCTTTTTTGGTTCATTGTTTTGTTTATTGTATTTTGTGATCCAGGCATTCTGTCACTCGTATTCTTTATATAATCTATCTTTGGGTTTTATCACTTCTGTCTCCCTAAATTCTATTTATGAGCAGTGTTTATTTCTCACTACAGTTACATCAGTTCAGTCAGAGTGACTGTTCTCTGCTCCTCTGCCCCTGCCACACCCACCCTCACCTTCTTCTTCTATGTTTTTTTATTTTATTTTATTTTATTTTATTGGTGGTCATCAAACAATTTGGTGCATTACCACCACAAATTGGTAAGAGACTGAAACGATGCTCAAAAATAAATCCATCCATTATCTTTACCTGCTGCTTCCATTCAGGTTAAAAGGGGTCACTGGTGCCCATATTCATATATCACTGTGAGGAGGTTGTAGCTGAGTGGCTAGAGCAGTCAAGTCAAGTTGTGTTTATTTGTCATATGCAGGTTAACACAAGGTTAACAGTACAATGAAATGTTCAGGATGAGAAGAAATGATTTGACTCTGTAAAATAAAACAAAGAAGAAACAAACAAGAAATACTAAAGCATGCAATAAGGGTACAAAAATAAAGAACCGAAAACTGAAAAAGTAATTGTAATATTTACAAGGTCCTAGATATAAAATAGTAATCAACAATATGTTAGAATTTTAACAAATTTCATTCCTCTTCTTTCAAGTGCATACTTTCACCTCTCCAAGTTCTCTTCCGCCTGTTCCCTGTTCTCACCAAAGATCACAATGTCATCTGCAAACATCATAGGGATTCCTGCCTGACCTCATCTGTTAGTCGGTCCATCACCAAAGCAAACAAGAAGGGGCTCAGCGTCCATCCTTGATGCAATAAGACCTCCACATTGAAGCTATCTGTCACTCCTATAGCACATCACCACTATACCACATATCCACCACTATACCGCATATCACCACTATCATGCTGTCTTCATACATGTCCTGTACCAGTCTAACATACTTCTCTACCATTCCAGATTTCCTCATGCAATACCACACCTCCTCCCTCGGCACCCTGTCATATGTTTCTCTAAATCCGCAAAGACACAATGGAGTTCTTTCTGGCCCTCTTTGTACTTCTCCATCAGCAGTCTCAAAGCAAAGATGACATCTGTGGTGCTCTTTCTTGGCATGAAACCATACTGCTGCTCACAAATAGTCACCTCTCTTTTAAGTCTAGTTTCCACAATTCTCTCCCAGATCTTCATTGTGTGACTCATCAACTTAATTTCCCTGTATTTACTACAACTCTTTACATCACCCTTGTTCTTAAAAATGGGCACCAGAACACTTCTCTTCCATTCATCAGGCATTTTCTCACCCTCAAATATGCCATTGAATATTTGAGTTAAAAACATCACTGCCATCTGTCCAAGACATTTCCAAACCTCCACTGGTACGTCAGGCCCAACTGCCTTCCCCTTCTTCATTTTTTGAGAGCTTTCTGGATTTCACCCTCACTAATTTTTCCCACATCCTGGTCCACAGTTTTTATGACATCTACTCTTCTTTCTCTTTCATTCTCTTCATTCATTAGTTCCTCAAAGTACTCCTTCCATCTTCCCATCACACTCTCCTCACTTGTTAGAACATTACCATTCCCATCTTTAAGAGTTTTGAAATTACTGTACTATTTCATTTATTCAAGGGAAAAAAGCTATTCATAAAAACCTAGGATTATGCAAACACATATTTCCCCTAAACCTACAGTAATAACTAGTCATACCTCACTAGACAGCAACAAATGCAATTAAGTATTTGAGATAACGGACAGTGAGTGTTTTACATGGTTGTGGAAGAATTTCGATGATGTTTATTCTGCTGCAGAGCTCCTGAGGTGAAGATCACCATCCATCCATCCATTAGATTTTACCCACTTCTTCCATTTTGGGTCATGGGTGTTGCCGGTGCCCATGTCCAGCAATCACTGTGCGAGGGGCAGGGGACACCCTGGACAGGTCCAGTCCATCACAGGGCCGCATAGAGACCAACGAGACAAACAACCATTCACTCTCTCTCTCACACACACCAAGGGACAATTTAGAGTTACCAATCAGCCTAACATGCATGTTTTTGGTCTGTGGGAGGAAACCGGATTACCCGGAGAAAACCCACATATGAATGGAGAGAACATGCAAACTCCACCCAGAAAGGCCCCCGGACCAGTATTTGAACCAGGGTAACCTGCTCGCTGAGAGGCAGCAGCTCTACCAGCTGCACCACCGTGCCGCCCATAATTATCTCATCATGGATGTTTTTAAAGAGAAATATATTTTGCTGTGTTTTTCTCCACATTTAGTTTCAACTTGTTGGATTTCATACAATAATGTTACACAATCATTTTAGTAAGTACAGTATCAGGGAAGATAAGATCATAGTAACAAATCCAATCTGTTCTGTTTAGAAGCCATAATATTTAGACAAATACATGGATAAGAAGTTTTTTAACCTTTGCTTCCTACTTCTCTTTCATCTGACTATTCCTTCAGCTGTTCTTTTGATTATTTTGTACAAGAAAAATGCCACAAACTGATTAAAATACACAAAAGTTTGGTGTTATTTTAAAATCTCTTGCCAAGAAGGATTGCTCATTTGAAGAAAGCTCTGTAGCGTTACGCTTTGGCACAATCTAAATCTGTTGGAACAAGTTGCTGAAAACTGACGGTAGAATAAATTTCCTTCCCGTCCGTTTTCCGTGTCCATCGGCTCGATGCATTTATTCTGCTCTAATCGCCTTGTGGAGTTTTTCCACGTTCACGCAGAGCTTCTCGTTGTGATGGATGAGCTTGGCAGCACTCGGACACGGTCTCAACATTCCAGATGGGGAACTTGTGCTTTTAAACTTTTCAGCACAGGATTAGTCTGTCTTTGTAGCTGGACTACAACGTCATCGCACTGACAGTTCAGGCAGGTTTAGTAAACATTAAAAAGAGCAGTTTGTGCTGAATCATAAAAAATACCATTACACTCGTAGTGACTGTAGCCGAGTCTACTGAAGACACAGTGAATCATTGTCTATGAATGAACAAATTGACGTTCTAAAATTACTACAAAGGTTAATTATATTAAGCTCTGAAGGTTATAATAAATAATTTATACACTTTTCTTTTTTTCCTGTACAGTTTATAATAAAGCATTTATTATTTGTGTGTAATAAATGCTTCTTTTGGGTCTGAATGTTGGACGTAATGGCCATTAACCATCCATCCATTATCTTTTAACCGCTTCTTTCTTTTCGGGTCGTGGGGGTCACTGGCGCTCATATCCATCTATCACTGTGTGAGAGGTGGGGGGCACCCTGGACAAGTCTCCAGTCCATTAGAGGGACACATGGAGGCGAACGAGACAAACTCTCACTCACACATAGGGACAATTTAGAGTTACCAGTCAGCCTAACATGCATGTTTCTGGTCTGTGGGAGGAAACCAGAGTACCCAGAATAAACCCACACTTGCACGGAGAGAACATACAAATTCCCCCTGGCTGGGGTTTGATCTGGCGACCTTCTTGTTGAGGGACAACAGCTCCACCAACTGCTCTACAGTGTCGCCCATGGCCATCAACCAAGTCAGCAGTATTTGCTTTCTCACAGCCTAAAGTCGGTCCCAGCTGTTGCAGACCGTTAAACGAGGCATCAGTTCAGTTAAAAGTATTATGAGGATTTTTTGTTTTGTTGATTTTAAATTCCAGCATTTATTCTCAGATCAAACCCAAACGCAGAGTGAGAGGTCCAGATTCACAAAATTCTGACACCACCCACTACATCATGAAACGAATACGAGTGAAGAATGAAGATCCACAGTCGGCCACATTAGTTTTACACGTGCAGTCTGTGCTTGTGTACGTGCATTTAAAAACAAAAGCAGACCACTTCATACCAGAAGCACATTGGGTTCAAAAGGTGTAAAAACAAAGTATTTGGGGAATTTGCACCATAACTCCTAAACTTTTCCTTGTTCCGCTCTTTAAAGACTCGTGCTGTATGTGTAGAAAACATGGCTTCAATAGACTATAAGCCTCTTAGTGATTACAGAATCGACCAAGGTGCAGGAGCAATTATGTAAGCTGTTTCCTCTTCATACGCTGCACGTTTAGAGAATTGACTCACTGTAGGGGCTTTATTCAGATGTACGGTCGTTTTAATGATGAGAGGTATGAGATTACACATTTAATTTTTATTTTCTGTCCAAACTAACACTGGTATTTTCATTTACTACATATCTCACACATTCACAGGACATTTTTGTAGTGTGAAGTTATTTTATTTAAGTCAGTAATCAAGTTTTTTGCTTGTTATTTAAGATAATTTACAGAAAGAAAGGTGTGACAAAAAAGCGTAGACACCTTGATAACCGTGTGGCTAATGGTTTTATAGTCTGTAAATACAGTAATGCTGCTATAGTTATGCTGTTTAATCCTCCATGATATACAACACAACATTTTTATTTAAAAACTAATGTGCACTAATCTCACTTTTACGTTGATTGTTTAACAAGATTGAGAACATCTGCATTCTCTGGTGCACTTGTAAAAATACCACAGGAATACTAAATAATTTAATGTCAAAAACATTATTGTGCATTTAACAAAAACACATTTTTATGTGTTAATGAATTGAAAGTATAGTTGCCATGATGCTAGCGGTGTGGGATGCACTGTAGCTGTATTTTGGGACATAATCTATGTACTTTAATCTAATTATTCTGTTTGATTATTATTTACTTTCTACTGTCGCTATATAAAAATTGGAGTACTGTACTGGAAAATCTTGATCAATTTCAGTCCTTGTTTTGGCAAGAAAATATATAAATCGGTCTCTAAGGACAGGTTTACTGTTAAAGTCTAAAATAATGGAGCAAAACACTTTTAATTTTAGCCTTACTGAAAAGTCTTACATCTTAAAAGATTGGCGTCTTAGTTCGTGCTCGTTCTGAAGTCTGTAAATATTATGTTGCCTCATTATCAGCAACACAACAGGCAGAGCAGCGCTTCAGTAAACCATCACGCTGAACGTGGTTCCTCTTTTTTTTGTTTTGAACCACCACACCAGAGCTGTATCTTAAGGGATACCACGGTCTGAGTTGTTGTTACTCTCATTTGAACCCGTTTTAAAACGGATCGGCTTCCACATGAAACGAGCACGAGCAGAAAAGAGCAGTTTCTCCAGCTCTGAGCAGCCGTAAACCCTTTCTACTAACTTTCACTTCTACTCGTCTGGCGTAGCGGTTCAGAGGAAACCTTGAAATCACAGGTGTTGTTTTATGACGCCGAGCGCCTCCAGCAAATCCAGAACCTGACCGCCGTTGGCTCATCGGCCAAGCGTCTTTGAGAGGCCCAGCGTGTTTGCGTTTGTGTGTGTCAGGGTGCGGAGCCTTCTGATTACACAACAGGTTGTGGGTCTTTGCCAGCAACTAGCTGCGTGCAGATCACTCTTTGCATGTGGCTCGTCGAGCGCTGGGCGTGTAACGGACAGAAAATCCGCCACGTGCTTTTTGAAGGGTGGCGGTTAGAGAGGCCCCACTACGTGACTGCAGCACCGTCACTATGAAAAGTGAAAAATGCGAGCGGATTGGGTTCTAACATTTTATTGGGATTTCTCAGAGATGCCTTTTATGAATGAACAGTGAGGGAAGTGACGGTGTCTTCGAGTTAAGGGTGGGAATGTTTGATAATGGGTGTGCTTGCGTTCTATTCTGAGCTGCTTTCTTTTTACTGATGCCAAAGAAAGAAGTCATATCCTGTTTACATTGGCTCTGTTTGTGACTATAACCCCCCTCCTGCTGCAAAATGGAGTAAAAACCTTTTTACTCAGGACAGACTGAATGTGTGTTTCCCCATTATTTTGACCTTGAACGTTGTGGAGCTGTGCAAGAGAGCGTATTTTGCTACTTACTGTCAGTCGTCGTGTTTTTAACATTGATACGACCCAAATCCCGTGCATGTCTGTGCCTGTTTCCATTCAGGGTTTTAAGCTGAGAAACGGCATGGAAACATCGGAGCCTTCTGCGTTTTCAGATCCATTTAATCCATAATCCTGAAAAAGATTTTTAATACACTCAAACAAAATTACTTCCACCATTGTTCCTAATAACTGTGTTAAGGTATTTGCCCGTGATGCATTTTTGTTAAGAGTGTCGTAAATATAATTTTGGAGGCAGCAAAACATGAGGTCGGTCTTTGTTGATGAAATTGTTCAGTTTTTTGGTTCATACCAAAATGATTATTGTCTTTTTTTCTACTGTATTTTGAACTTGCAAGTTTGAGACACTATATAAAACACCAAGGTTATTATACTATCAAAATGTCATGTTAGCCTATGCCTTTACTGTTCATTGATGATTACTAATTCTGCTGTGTTAACGCTAATGAAGAACTTTGGACTTTGTTGTTTATATTTTTTATTTCATGGACTCTTTGGCATTTTTGTTGTACATCACAATACCTGTATATAGTTTTTTGAATAACTGATTTTATATTCTATGCAATGTCAAAAATAACATTTAACAAGACTAATTTGTTTATTTTTAAAGTCTATTTCTAATAAAAGTAGGCCAATAGTTTAGCAATTTCGGCGTTGTGTGCAATTTATTATTACTAAGCATAAACATGTTTTCAGTTGAGTGGAACTGGGGTAGTATGAGATTTTAATGATTAAAATAACCTTTAACCAAAACCAGGTTTTATGGTATTAAAACTCAAATTTAAAAACACAGTTTGCTTTTATTTAAAAGCAGAATTATAAATAGTGTTACTACTGCTTGTTAAATAATAGCACCACATACACTTACTTATTATTGATTATAATTTAGGGCGTATTGGTATAATAATGCTAAATACTGGTTATTATTTAGTGAACCTTTAGAAGAATAGTTGTAAAGTTCTTTTTTTTTTTATCGGCTCTGCAAGATTTGCTAAACCAAATATTAGCATTACACCAAATTTTTAAAGCATTTTAAAAGTAATTCAGCATATTGTGCAGGCTTGTGCATCTTTTATTGTTCTGTTTTTGTAAACATTGAGAGTCTGACAAACCCATGTTATTTAATTAGCTTAATTAGGTTTTAGCCTCCGTTGAGAACCTGCACTCCGTTGGTATTTCACCTGCTAACATACTACTAAACTGTTTTATAAAACATTGCCTTAGAAAAGAGATATGAGTCATGCTCTTCTGTAGACAACCCATGATTGACTGTCCGCCTGATTAAAAACTAAACTTTTATTTTAATGGATGTAAAATTAAAGATAATTTACCCCTATGCTACCGTACACAGCTGAATAATAGGGCAAAGCAATAAGCCCAGTAACAGAGGCAGGAAATAAAAGAAATACACCCTGTCTTTTGTTTTTAGGCATTGATCCGTCGGAGCAGCATGACGGAAAACATTTACATTTTTTTACACCATGACTATAAAACACCAAGAAGTGGCCCACGGTTGTTTTGACACATTTAGCTGTTTGTTTTATTAAACAAGTCACACAAACCTGTCAAGCTGTTTTACACCATTCTAAAACATGGTTTAATAATCAGAGGATTTTACAAAATATATTCATATCAATATAGGATGTGTTTGTTTTTTAACTTGCATCAATTTCTACAATTTTTTTGTAATGCACGATATATGCAGTATGGTAACGATAGACATTTAGCTTACAATAGAGAGCTGTATTCTACCGGCTAACCGCAGTAATGCTGTGTCTGATGTAAAATCAGAGTTGTCAGATTTAATTGTTACGTTTTTCTATTTTTTGTTGTTGTTGTTGTTGTTGTTGTTGTTGAAAACTGCATAAATGGTGTTAAAATCTGTTTTTTTTTTAGAGCTAAGTAGTAAAGCTACAAGCTAACCACGGCCGTCTTGCCGTACTGTTGCCGCATCAAGACGCATGCGCAAAACGCTGTTACGTTGAAGTAAACGTTGGTCAGCTTTAGAGAGTGCATTT
>JARVLU010001586.1:32003752-32020445 GCA_031762415.1 Simpsonichthys santanae
AGCCAGGTCTCTCTTGTAAATGAGTCCTCGAGGCTCAATGAGATTAACCTGCCTAAATAAAGGTTGAATGAATTTAGGCAGATTAATCTCATTTACAAGAGAGACCTGGCTACAAACTATTATAACTATTATATATAAATTGTCTGGACTTCATTTATATTTCAGAGCACTACCTCATGGCCATTTAAAACACAAGTTTGTATTGTTTCTAGGATATTGGTCAATGGTATGTTTTTTCAACAAAATAATTTTGGAAAATTGAAGGTGCATTTTGACCTTATGACGCCTGACAGTGTCGCTTATAAAACAAAATCGGTATCGGCCAAAATCGGAATCAGCAGGTCAGACTTTTTAGAAGTCGTTGATTGGCCAGAAATCTACAATCGGTGCGCCCCTACTACTAATCAATGACACTATAAGTGTTTTATGGTGTTTTGAAATGTGAGAGATCATCATAGGAAATGTTTGGGTTTATAAGGTGGCTCTGAAGACAAGGAGCCTGGAGAAGATCAGTGCAAGGAGGAAGATGCCTCTGGAAGCAAAGACGGACAAACACAGTCTTCCTCACAAGATGGTAAACCTACTTTTGTTGTTGCAACAGCTCATTTAAAAAAATACAATACCACAGTTGTTTGAAACTGTTTAAACCAAGCATTTTCAATTATTTAGTCATCAGTAAAGGTAACCAAGCACTAGTTTTGCATTGTGCATATTTTAATTGCAGTGCCTTTTTATTAATACACTTGCATCTTAACTCTCACAATGAAATAGCATTGTCTTAAAATCTGTCCTTTTTATTATTTTGTAGCTCCCAAAGAAACAGAGGCATCTGGAGACAAACTTATGCCAGACGTGGAAGTGGAGACGGGGACAAACAATGGGGAAGACGATGACGAAGATACGGACAGCATGGACGGCAGCAGACTGTACTCTTTAACTGAGGATGGGGAAAGAGAGACTGAGGGAGGGAGACGAGAGAGAACCAAAGAGAAAGATAGTGCGAAAAGGGCAGCTCGAAAGAGAAACAGACCAGGTGGTGGCACCAACCACTCCTCTAGCTCAGATGATGAAGATGACGACGATGATGATGATGATGAAAAGGAGCAGAAGGATGAGGATGATGACGACGATGATGAGGCTATCGAGTCGTGGCTGGGAACAGAGCTCCATGACCTGCGTGGCCCTATATGGCAGGCGGTACCCTCGCTGCGCTCCAGAGAGATCGGCAGGAACTCCCACCAGTTTGTCAGGCACGTGTGTGGTGCCCGTGGCCTCGTGCAGAGGCTGGAGCTCCAGGGCCGCTTGGAGAGACACGCAGGTTGCGTCAACACGTTGCACTTCAACCCCTCTGGCACACGCTTGGCATCGGGCAGCGACGACCTGCGAGTGGTGATCTGGGACTGGGCCATACGCCGCGCTGAGCTTGAGTTTGACAGTGGACACAAGAGTAATGTCTTTCAGGTGAGGGGGAGGAAACGATGGCAACACATGATCATTTGAATTATGTCCTAGTTAAATGAGAGCCATTTACAAAAGCTGCTTGTCTTTATATACCAACACGCCACTTTATTTTAAAATTAATAAAATACGTAGATGTTTGTATGAGCAGACTTTTGCTTTCCCCCATTTGTTTTATAAAACCTTTGCAAAAGAAATAAAATCATCATAAGCTAAAATTATTTTATGAAAACGACCAAACAAATGAGAAGTAATAAAAATGAAATAGCCATTTATGCAATTGTACTGTAAAAAGAATCAAAAGTATTTTTGGATAATGAAGTTAAGATGAGTTTCCTCTTTGTCCTTGGTTCACACAGGCAAAGTTTCTGCCTCACAGTGGGGACTCCACCTTGGCCATGTGCGCCCGTGATGGTCAGATCAGGGTGGCTGAGCTCTCTGCCACGCAGCGGTGCAAGAACACAAAGCGGGTTGCGCAGCATAAAGGAGCAGCGCACAAGGTGAATGAAAGTATTTTTTGCTTAAAAACTTGAAAATGTCTTGAATGACGTACAACAATTTGCAAAAGGGTTAAACAGCTACAGTTTTTTAAAACGTGTACGGTAGTGTTGGTCAGTAGTTTTGCAGGCTTTTTAAAGAAATAACAAGTCAAGACTTTCACTGTACCGTACAATCTCTTATGAGATTTTATTTGTACTCTTTCTCTCAGCTGGCTCTGGAGCCAGACTCGCCATGTTCGTTTCTGTCAGCTGGAGAAGACGCTGTGGTGTTTGGTATCGACCTGCGCTTGGATCGTCCAGCCAAGTAAGTCATTGTGTGTTGAATTCTTTGGGTTTGAATTTCTGTTCATTACCCTATTCTTCCTTTTCGGGTCATGGGGGTCACTGGTGCTCATATCTTGCAGTCACTGTGCGAGAGGCGGGGGACATAGGTCTCAGGGTCATGGAGACAAACGAGACAAACAACCATTCACTCTCTCACTCACACCTAAGAACAATTTAGAGTTACCAATCAGTCTAACATGCATGTTTTTGGTTTGTGGGAGAAAACCGGAGTACCTGGAGAAAACCCACGCGTGCACGGAGAGAACATGCCAACTCCACTCAGAAAGGCCCCAGACTGAGATTTGAACCGGTGACCTTCTCGCTGAGAGGCGGCAGCTCTACCGACTGCACCACCGTGCTGCCAATGCAGAAAAAAATACAAAAAACTGAACTTCCTGCAAATTCGGACTATGTAGAGCAAAACTTGCGATCACATATAAATAATCATTATTTAATAATGTAAGAGGTTTTTATGCATTTATTTTTTCTTAAAGAAAAGAAAAGTTGTTTGCATAGTAATATACAAGAAACTTTTGTTCATATTTACTCTAGTGTTAAATTCCTGTGTTTTCATTGTAAATTCCTTGCTGTGGCTAACGCTTGTCTTTTGTTTCTTCTTATGTCTGCATGGCAGTAAACTGGTGGTCGTGAAGGAGGGCGATAAAAAAGTTGGGCTGTACACCATCTTTGTCAATCCAGCCAAAACACACCAGTTTGCTGTAGGCGGGAGGGATCAGTACGTAAGGTATGGACTTTGCTGTACTTCATTGTTTCTTATGCCGCTGATAATATCAATGGAAAACCATGAATGTAGCATTTTAACATTTTATCGTTTTTCTGTCACCTTACTTTGTTCAGGATCTACGATCAGAGGAAGATTAATGAAAATGATAACAACGGTGTACTGAAAAAGTTCTGTCCGTCACATCTGGTGTCCAGCGATTCAAAAACGAACATAACCTGCCTTGTGTACAGTCACGACGGCACTGGTACATTAACTTGCACTTAGTGGCATGTTTTAGAAAACACTGGAAATTGTGAAATCTAGTTGATGTTTACTTGGTGTATTGATTTAACATTTAGAAACTCCTTCTATATCAGTGACTTTTAAATGTCTAAGATCTTGTCATTCAATAAGCTGTTACCTTATAGTTGAAAGTCCAGATTAGCTTCTTCATGGTGGTAGAGGAAGTTTTAAAACCTGCTTTACGCTTTATGTCTTTTTAGAGCTCCTGGCTAGTTATAATGATGAAGACATCTACCTGTTTGATGCAAACCACAGCGACGGGGCAGACTATTGCAGGAGATATAAGGGACATCGCAATAATGCCACAGGTTCTTCTTCTTATATTCTTGTTACAATAAATCAGCAGTTTAAATTAGCTTTCGCTCTACAGGTTTTAGAATAGTAGTTGTCCAGTGTGGCTTTCATTGTCAGTTTTCATCAAGTTCTCGTCTGTTTTACAGTAAAAGGTGTGAACTTCTACGGTCCATGCAGTGAGTTTGTGGTCAGTGGCAGTGACTGCGGTCACATCTACCTGTGGGACAAGTACTCTGCTCGCATTGTTCAGTTTATGGAGGGAGACAGAGGAGGAGTGGTAAGTGGGAGAGGGAAAGTGCCACAAACTGAGTGTTTCAGCTGGAATCACATTGCATATTTGAAAAGCAGATGTATTTTTAAGTCTGAAGGTTTTAAGAGACTTTCAGTGCACTGAAGTAAGGAAATGTTGCATAAAAAGTTAGTAATCATTATGTGAGTACATAAGATAAGTTTAAGGTTGTTTTGAAAAGAAAAATCAGAAACGAATAAATACTTTAGGACAGGTTATGTAGTTAAGGTAGTTTCAATATCAACATGTGTGTATTGTGACTCAGTTGGTAAGTACTTAAGCCTTGGTTTTAAACTAACACTGATTCTGTAGGCAGTCAGACATGTATTAAAACTTAGCTAAAATCTCGACTACGGTAAGTTGATTTCCCAATACCCTCCAACAACGTACCATCTAAAACTGTGTGAAATTTTTAAATGTTTGGTTCAGTTATTTTTTTATTTACAATCCACTCTCAATTTTGTACTTCTTTTGTATTATGTGTTGTATATTAAACAAACTTATTGTCACTGGTTATTCCAGGTGAATTGTCTGGAACCACATCCCCATCTGCCAGGTATGGCAACCAGTGGGTTAGACCACGATATCAAACTGTGGGCCCCCACGGCTGAGAGCCCCACAGGACTCAAGGGCCTAAAAGAGGTATTGATTCCTGACACATTTATGTCCACTTTTAAAAGGAATTTTTTTTTTTTTTTTTAGATAATTGACCTACAAGTTGACCTCATCAGAAGCTCTTTTTACTTTACACCAGCCAGGATTGGATGGAAATAAGCCCGTCAGTGTCAAAGAGGGCAGGGACCCTCCCTGTATGTATAGGGCTGTCGCGGCACTGACAATTTATTCAAACATGTTCCTCCTCGCAACATCAAAAGAAGGAGGGTGACTTGGTGCAAAACTCACTCATGCTGCTCAGATAACCGGGGTTTCGATAGTAATCTAAAGTTCTCTTTCATAAAATTCGCTTCGTTTCTCACATTGGGTACAAAAACCTACGGACTCTCGTATTGCTCAGCAGATTTCACGTTACGTGCCAGTCATTCAGAGCGTTGATTTTTCAACTCTCCTGTGCACTTAGTGCCACGCAGAGTACTGAATAAGCCAGTGATGATGTATGCATGTATTGTCATCGTTGTATGTTTCTATACAATGATGAAATTAATGCTCGCATTAAGGCTGGGTGATATGGACCAAAATTAATATCTCAATTTTTTTTTTTAATGATAAATCGCTATATACGATATACATCTCGATATAATTTTCTTTCCATAAAATAATAACAAAAATATATTTCTAGTCAAAGCTTTGTCCCAGTTGTCAAACAGCAACATTTATCAAACAGCTGTAACTCTACAAAATACGTATCTAGAAAATAAACTATTTCAATACTTTTTAAAAAATATATATTTATTTACACATTAAATAATAATCCTCTTCAACTGAGGACAGTTGTGACTGAGTGGCTAGTGCAGTCTCCTCCAATGGGAGAGCTGGGGGTTCGAATCCACCAGCAGTCACATGCTGAAGTTGTCCTGAGCAAGACATTGAGCCCCTCATTCCCTTTGATGTGTGTCCTATCGGTTTATGAATGTGATAAAATGTGATAAAGCTTTTTTGGCTGTGCTGAGCTTTATGAGAGGAGCAGAAAGAGGTGACAATATTAATAAATCTGCAGTTTATCATATCGCTAAAGACATGGCCAGTCTCAGCTGTGGAAGAAGACCGCTAAAGCGTTAGCCATCTTGTTAGTCGCTAAGGACCGTATCTTTAGCGATATGATAAGCTGCTGATTTATTAATGTCTCTACCTCTCTCTGCTCCTCTCATAAAGCTCAGCATGTCTAAATAAACTCGGACCAGTGGTTTGTTTTAAGGAAGCAGACTAAAAACACTGAGCTGCCACTTCACGGTTCATGCTCCACTCCGCTGTTTAAATGGTGAAAAAGATTCGTAGTTCCGACCCTTCGTCTGGACTATTTTCAGCATTGTCTACAGAAATCATTTTTCTGCCCATCATCTGACAATTTAAATCCAAACTAGCTCAGAAAGAACAGCCATTGTTTTTTTCCCTCAGCAGCTAGCGTCTCTTCATTTCTGCCGTGTTTACTTGTTGTGCTAAACGTCTCCACCCAACTCCTGCAGGCAGGAAGGAGGGGGCGGCTGAGGGGCTGGGTTTGTGTTCAGTGAAGGAGAAGGAGGGGGCGAGTGGGAGAAAGAAGGCAGCAGGAGGATTGGTTGTTATGCCAATTCCTGGAAGTCATGAAGAAATGGAGCCGAATCGGCGTGCCAGTAGAGACCTCCATGGGAGGAAAAGAATATGGGAGAACAAGACCCCTCACCCCGCGGGTCAAAGTTTTGAAGGGTTTTTAATAGGGATGCACAATATTATCGTTATAGTATCAGTATTGGCCGGTATTAGCGATAAAGTTAAATATCGGATATTCCATCAAAATAACACCGATATAAAAGGCACTGTTTTTAATATATACAGTATTATATATCTGTATAGTGTTGCTTCATTTTTAGCCCCCTTTTTGGCATCTGCATTTGGTAGCAGGCCAAACTGACAAAGACCATGCAGAATAATGTACAGTATTTTAATTCCACAGCAGAGAAAGCTATGTAGTCTCTCTTAGTAGGTCTAGGACAAAATATTGGTATTGGTATCGGTTATCAGCTAAATAAGTTTTAACATATCGGCATATCGGATCCCTAGTTTTTAACCTTTTTCCTTTATCATTAAAAAAAAACGTAAAAATGTTCTCGATTTGACTTAGAGCCATCAGGTAAAAGAAAGGAAAATTAATAGTTTATCAAAACTTATTTCAACTCGTTTTATTAAATACCTGTATGTAAAATTTATATTTGTGTCTATTAAAATATTTGCTGATGTGTGCTGACTGGTGTCTAATTGTATCAAATAATTATTATTTACTGTAAAATTTTTGTTTACTTCTGCAACCAACGTTTTGTTGTGTTCCTGAAGGTGATGAAGAAAAACAAGCGGGAGCGGGACGATGACAGCATGCGCCACGGCGACCAGTATGACACCCAGCTGCTGTGGTTCCTGATGAGACACATGAGGAACAGAAGACCACCGAGGGTAAGCCAATGAAGATATGAAAATGCACATATGAATATTTGCACAGTTTCACTACATTTTAAAAAATATCCTAGCTTTTAAAGTTTGGTCCACTAGAATCTTAAAGAATCAACAGACTTCTTAAGAGAGGCAGCTTTAAATCTGATTGGCTTGTCCTGTGATGAACGGATGAAACAAGAAGCAAGTGGAGCATCTCTGCTGTTATAGAATAGAATAAATACATAATTATTTTAATTTTTATGCCATACTGTAGGAATGTGCGGTATATACGGTACATGGTAGAAACGGTAGACATTAAGCCTACGATAGAGATCTGTATTCTACCGGCTAACTGCGGTACTGCTGTCTGATGCAAGTCAGAGTTGTCAGATTTAATCTTTTTTTGTTGTTGTTGAAAACTGCATAAGTGGTGTTAAAGTGTAAAATCAGAGTTGTCAGTTTTACGGTAATTGTTACTTTAAAAAAAAAAAAAACAACTGTGTGTAAGTGACGTTAAAGTCCTTTCTTCGAGAGCTAAGTAGCAAAGCTACAACCAAACTATTGTCAACTTGCCTTAGTGTTGCCGTATTCTGACACATGCGCAAAACGCTGTGTTCCGTCAAAAGATTTTTTTTTTCTGTCAAAAGTTCAACTACGTTAAGTGTTGGTCAGCTTTAGAAAAACCTGCTGTCTGATCTGTTAAAAGAACACTGTGTTGTGTGATTTTACTGTGACTCTCTGGTCAAAGCCACAGAGGAAACTGGTCGCCATTTTGTGTCGGCTCTCCTTAAAGTGGAAGGAGACGTCCACTAGAGGGTTGGAGGGTTGTGTTTTCACTGTAAAATGCTGCTTTGTTGCTGTTCATTTATTAAGTGAGAATATTGGAAACTGTTGAGTTAACAACATATTTTGTTTAAAACATATGGCTAAAACTATATTTGATATATTTTGTACTGTTCTGCACTACAGAAAAGAAGCCTAATACTTGATTTGGTTTTTTATTTTAAAATCTCTCTGGACCTAGTAGTGGAATTTTCTTGATTGAGATTATTTTGTGGTATAGCAGTTTTCAAAATAAATGATGGCAAAAGGACACCCTATTCCTATTGCAAGTTTTATACCAAAAACATATGATAAATATCGTTATCGCCACCCTTCACAATACATATCGTGATATGAATTTTATGCCATATTGCACATCCCTACCGCACTATTGTTTAGCTTAAATTTCCTGAAGATCCCTTTCTAGTAGAAACATAAACGTGTAAATGAAGGCATAATTTTGACAAATATGTTGAAATTCGAATTTAATATTTAAGCTGGTTTTAGTGGAAGAAGATGAGACAAAATTCTGATGTAAATCCTGAAAAAATTTTTTTTTATTTTTTATATAAAAATGACAAGTTTTCAAATATTTGTCAGCTGGTTGAAAAGATGATTAATATTTCTACCTTAATAATCCCATCAATGCTTTCTATCCAGACTCGCCGCGAAGGAGCAGATGAGGACACTGATGAGTCCTGGAGCTCTCCCGACTCCTCCGATGAGGAGGAAGGAGGTCCTGACCACGTCCAGTGCATGTCGTCTTGAGCTCCACACACAAACATACACATGCACACATACATATACAAATATACACACCTTATCACCCTTGAAGTGATGCACATGAGCAATCACTGAGACACTGATGAGCCACTGACTCTTACACACAAACATAAACATTTATGTAAACAAACTGTTGAAGCGGAGCAGTTTGGCTCCTGGTTTCCTAGTGACGTGTGCGACTGGAGACTGCAACACTTCCAGAATTATTATTTGTTTCTTTCTTCTTCTTGAAATGTGCACAAAGGTTTGGCGAGCACTTCCTTTAAAACCATTTGGAGGTCCCTGCTTGCCCCCTGTACATTGTTGTTCTCTTCATAGACCTGGAAAGAGTGTATGGCAGCGAGTACCTCCAAGTTTAGGCAATCTGTAGTGAGCTTTAAATCACCAGCAGACCGTCTCTAATGTTGGTACCTTTTCAACCAGTGTGGATGAAGAAGGGTTCAGCAGCGAGGAAGGGTGTAGGCTTATCTCCTCCAACTGTCCCCCAAGATGTGACTCCCTTTAAGATTTGGAATGTGTGCGGGAAAGCCTAGAGCTCCTCGCTGCTTTGCCCCAGCTATTTTTTTTTTTTTTTTTGAGCAGCTTGAGACAGCATTTTTTACAGTCGTGATCCCCGAGAATCTACATGTTACATCGTCCCCCATTCTTTCCGTCTTTACTGCGCACACTTTGAATCAGGGAAGCTTTAGTGCGGGACAAAGTGTGCACCGCATTCAATGTCAAGGGAAGAGCTGTTGTATTTATCACAAAATTCAGAAGTTTATCAGAAAAACTTTTAACATTTTTTTTTTTTTTTTGGAGACCGGAGATATTTTTGGCCTGGTGTGTTTGACTGAGGAGTGGCGTTCTTCGTTTCTACCAGCCTGTCCTGCTTTTACTTCCTTTCTCCTTTTTGTTTAAAAACTCGGTTCAGCTCTTGGCGAACATGAAAATTAAGAGGTAGATGGGAAAGGACTGATCAGCTCTGTTTCAAACACTGCCTTTGAGCCAGAAAAGATCAGAATAATCTGGTGTTTTACATACTTTGGATTATTCACTTATTTGCCACAAGTATGTTGGTAATGAAACAAACGTATCCCAAAATAATTTACATATTTGAATCGATCCCTTGAGCCAGGTTGGTGTTTTGCAACCGGCACCTGATTGTCTGTGCTGAACGCTGGCTAAATGATGGAAGCAGCGAGCAGCAGGGTCTTCTAGCTGGTCTTCTCTTTTTTTGTGTGTGTGTGCAAGAGCGATAAAGTCCAGTTTCTCATTTTCTATGAGAACTGTCGTTAGTTGAATTTATATGTACATATATAAATATATATTAGAACTGTAAAGAAAATAGCAGATGCTGTTTGACTTCAAAAAAAATACGTCAACACATTTGATTGGTATTGATGCAGAGATTTATATTCTATACTGTACATGGACAAAGAACTTTTAGAATCCAGAGGGGAGAAAAAAGTTGACTTGTCCATTTCTGTTTGGGTTTTCTTGACATCTCTCATGTCAATTCTTACACTGATTCAGTTTCTTGTTCAAGAATTTAAAAAGTTTCCTTTAAAGATCCTGATCTGTAATTTGAAACCATTACATCCAGGTTTTCCCACTGGCTATTTTTGACATCGTGCATACATAACAATAAAGTCTTTTGATCAACTGTTTTTCCCCCACCACTGCCTAATATTGCATTCTACCAGTTCACTTGGAAATATGTACAATTTGTGCAATAAACAAAAAGAAGGCTGTTGCTGTCGTCATGTTGTTCTCAGTCTGGTTTGTCGTACATTGGAAGCTATAAATGTTTTTTTAGTTAGCTGAGAAAGATTTTAAAGAATCACCAAATTCATGGAGTTTAATGTTTTTAATGAGTCCTTGAAACAACTGATTACTGTGACAAAATGTTTTTTGATGAAAATGAACAAAATTTGTAAAATTAGATCAATTTAACTATTTGAATGCCTCAAAAGAAAAACAGGTCAAACAAATGAAACAAGTGTTGCTGATTGTTTTGGTTTCTTCAGTTTGTCTCTCCTAGTTGATACTCATAGAACAGTTTAATGGTTCTGCAATGTGTGGAAGAAACCTTTCATAGAAGTACAGTAGCTTGTATTTGTAAAGGTTTTTCCTACTAAATGCTTAAGAATTTTCCAAGAAAAGCAATGCAGTAAAATGTTACCGTCCACACCTGTTGCCAAATCTTTGCATGAGTTTGCTCGCTGTGGTGACCACTGAAAAAGGGAGCAGCCAAAAAGGGATATAAAAATGTAGTCCCTCGCTACTTCAAGGTTTATTTTTCGCAGACTCGCTCTGTATTGCGGTTTTTCAAAGTTAAAATTCACAACTGGTTGATTGATGCATGAGCTGCACGATTGGCATGGATTGTTTATTTAAAATTATTTAAAACGGTTTAGCACCTGCTGCACCTGTGCGCAGCCCACAGCTGAAGCCTCCTGCAGTGTCATATCTGCACTGCAGTGGAGAAGTGGGCGTGGCCAAGAGCGCTGGCAGATGGCAGCCGAGCTGAAATCATGACACGCTGTACTTTTTTTTTTTTTTAAGTGTTTAGAAACATTAGAATATTGCAAGAGCGTGGGAAGGATTTAAAACACATCAGATAGGGGAGTGGTGGCAGGCCTGTGATCAGAAAGTCGCAGGTTCAACTGCCCGGGCTGACATCAAAATGTGGGTGGAAGGGGTGAGACACCCACACCTACCTCCATCCTCATTTGCTCCACTCTGGGCCCTTGAGCAAGGCCTTTGACACCTATCATATGCTCCCAAAAACATCTCTCTTGAAAATGAGTTCTCTTAACTTGAGATTACATGTATAAAGTGTAAAATATATATACTGTATACAGTATATACTGTATATATATACAGTATATATATACACTGTATATATATACAGTATATATATACACTATATATATAAACTACTACATACTACTTGTACTGTTATTCCTACTTTGTGGTTTTTCACTTATCGTGGGTTTTCAGGGTACAGATCCCCTGCGATAAACGACTGTGTATGGTATATAGCTACTTTTATTTAAGCATTCTAATAAAGCTACACACCAGTCAGGATGTTTTAGATCATTGAGAAAGTTGAATGTATTTGACAGCTCTGCACTTTTTCATTCAAGGCCCATTGGGAGCTACAAGTTCAGCCAAATGAGTATTCAGCTGGATAATCATATAAACGAGAATTTTTCGAAACGTTTTTATTAATACTGTAGTTTGGGTACAAACTCAAACTTGTGCTGGCAGTGACAAAAGCTTTAATCAAATCACAACCAGTCACATCTAACCTATGCCTGAATGACACCACAGCCTTGTCTTGTAAAAAATCATTCTCAGCCAGTTGACAAGTCGGACTGAACTGAATTCAGTCAATGGACCAGAATGTTCAGAGAAAAACTAGATTCATGAAAACAGATTTTAGACACCTGCGAAGCTGCAGACATCAAAACAAAAACAGACTCAACTCACGTTCATTATATAAAATAAAAGATGAAAACAGCAGGAAATGTGGCACAAGTAGCCCTTCCATTACAATTTAAAAAGTCTATTTGGATCCAATTTTCTTACAATACAAAAGACAATACTTCTGTTCTGAGAGAGGGAGAACTGCTGGAACCAAATCCCAGAAGGCTCTTGTAGTCCAAGTCGGCAAGTTGTGCTTCCTGTTCATGCTCCATGCCAAATACAATCCACAACATGGCAGACCAGGAATAAAAGGGGCACGACCAGAAGCTATCTCTTAGTTTGTGTGTTCAAACACACAAACAAGAAACTGATGGAAGTGAAGCCGAGGTAAAGAGTCTTACTCCTTGTACTCCAAAAACTGCTGCAGTCTTTTCCGGTGCTCTGCAGACAGCTCGACAGCACTGAGGAGTAAAACAAAACGTATACTCAAGACGGGAATTACATTTCCTTATTTTAAACGATTCGAAATTCCACGCAGCCTTACTTTAAGTGATCTCCAAAGGTGGTGGTTATCCTGTAAATGGCAGTCTTGAGCGTGGCCCTGAGAGCAAAGCGCAGCGTTTTGTAGGTGGAGTCCGCCATGCTGCTGCTCGACCTGACGGGCTTACTGGAAGCATGAGGCAGCTTGAAGTGTCGGTCTACAGCCTGAAAATCAAAAGTGTGCATTAAATTTAAAACGAGTCACAGTATTTCTCACCATATAAGTCACACCTTTTTGCATAAATTTGCAAGTCTTGCGACTTAAACACTGAAGTGACTAATATACGTTTTTACCCAAGTGTCTCATTAATAGGTAAAAGTGGCTACTGATGAGACACTTGGCTTGCCATAGCAAGCCACCGTCTTGCTCCAGAACTCCTGGAGCAAACGTCAAATCAGCTGCATTTCTTTGTGCCGCCCAGGCGAAATGCAGCTGATTTGACAATTAAAGTGCATTTATTAATGAAAAGTTAAACACAAACAACTTTGCTATAATTTTGAGCAAACAAAAAATTGTTTTTATGTGTTAATCCTGTTAAATTCTTGTTAAAGTACTCCCGTGCACACTCCCACAGCCACCATTTGGCAGCCAATCGATTTTTGGTACAACGCCAGCCAACGTTTCCACGTGTTCAGTGATGACGCATAAGATGCGATTTATATGGTGAAGTGACTATGTTCTTTTCCTCCCACTTTATTAGACATTTTTGGACTGGTGCAACTTATACGGCGGTGCGATGCGATTCATTAACGCTGTTGTTCTTTTAGCATTTAAATGCATCAAAGATCATGGAATCTTCCATTTTTCAAGAGACTAAATTAACAGTTTTGTGATGTCACGATGTTACCGTCTGATTCAGGCTGTTTTCACATGAATTTACACAGATTTAAAATGAGTGGGTGTTACCAAAAAAACACCATGTTTTGTTAATCTGAAACAAACCAGATGACAAGAATGATCATAAATGGGGGAAATAAAAAAAACTCCAGTAACTAAAGAACAAGATGGTGTGTTGGCATCAATGTGTAAATAAATAAATAAATAAAAGCATTTTCTGCACTTGAATTTTTTTTTCTTCCTGGAAAAAGTTTTTCATTCAAGTTTCATAAATTTAACATCCATCCATTATCTTCTTTTTTGGGTCGCCGGAGTCACTGGTGCCCATTTCCAGCCATCACTGTATGAGAGGCGGGAGACAACCCTGGACATGTCTCCAGTGCATCACAGGGACACAGAGACAAACGAGACAAACAACCATTCACTCTCTCTCTCACACCTAGAGACAATTTAGAGTTACCAATCAGTCTAACATCCATGTTTTTTGTCTGTGGGAGGAAACTGGAGTACCTGGAGAAAACTCACGCATGCACAGAGTGAACATGCAAACTCCACCCAGAAAGGCCTCAGGACCGGGATTTGAACCGGCAACCATCTCGTTGAAAGACAACACCTCTACTAGTTACGCCACCATGCTGTCCAGGTGCTACATCATTTAAAATAATTTACAAAAAATTTAAAAAAATCCATGCTGCTCGTGCGTCTCATCCATCAATCAACCAGTTGTGTGTCATGTCCAATCTTACTTTGAAAAACCACAAAAGAGCACGTCTGTGAAAGTTGAATGTTGATGTAGTGAGGACTACTGTCCTGTACAACCTTTACAATCATCGTGTTTGCACAAAGGGGATCCATTTGTGTTGTGAACTCACCTTGGCAGCCTTGTTGGGGGCAGCTGCTGTTGGCGGCCGCTTGGCAGCGGTGGGTGTGGTCGCCTTGGGCGCGGGGCTTTTTTTATTAGCTGTGGTGGGGGAGGGGCGTTTGGCCGAGTTGGCCTCATTATTGGTAGAGAGAGTGGATGGACGCGATTTGGCCGAGTTTGATTTGGTTGAACCCACATCAGGCTGGTGACAAATGAAAATAAAAGAAGCCATGATTGCAGTATTAAAAAAAAAAACATCAAAGGGGATGAAAAACAGACAAAATAAGACAAATAGAGGAAGCAGCAGTAAAATCAGATAAATGACAGTGTGGTATGGCAGCACAGCCAGTAACCATATGGCAATCATAAAACAGGTCATAAATGATCAAATTTAATTAGCAAATTAAAAGCACCTTGGAAAGCTTACGAGCTAAGCATAATAAAAGTATCAAATAAAACAAAGTGTGAAGCAGCTCAAAGATGTGGAAATCATTCACACACACAACTGAAGATCCAGCAAACAAGCACGACTATCTGAATATCACAAACCTTATCTGTGGATGAGTGTGTGTGTGATGTAGAAACCATGGAGAGATAAAGAGCGTTGGTGAAACCACTGGATCTTCTGCCTCCATCTGTGTGGATGTGTGCAGGATGTGCGCAGAGTGCACTGTGTGTGTGTTTCTGACACTCACCTTGCTCTTGCCATCAGGGCTCACCACAGTCTTGCTGCCGTTGCCTGTGGGAGACTTGGCCGTTCCTTTTCCTCCCTTGTCCTCCTTCTTCTCAGCCCCCTTCTTCCCCTCCTCCTTCTTGTCTTTGTTCGTCTTCTCTGGCTCGTCCACCTTCTCCGGCTTCTCGTTGGCCTTGTCGTTTTTCTCCACGTTTATCATCTGCACCTTTTCCTCATTTTTGAGGATTTTCTCGGGCTTTTGATTTTTGTCAGCGTTGCTGTCCTTCTGCTGCTCGTCCTTCTTGTCTGAGGAGTCGAGCTTGTCTGTCTTGCTGGAGACAACGTTTGTCTTCTCCTGCTTGTCCTTATTGTCAAGATTCACTGCAAGAAAAACAAGTTTTTTATTACTGACAACCTATTTTAACAAGACATTTGATAAATATACGTACTAGAATATACATATATAGAGGTATGTATCTATCTTAAAGAAAGAACATGCTGAATGTACTGTATGTTTCATGGTATAAAATGGTGGGGGGCGGGGGGGGGGGGGGGATTTCCTGGAAATCAGAACAGAAATTCAGAATTTATATTATAAAAGAAAATACATTTTTTTAAATAAAATATTTTTACCTAAAAAGGCTAATTCATTAACTAAAAGCGTGGGGCAATAAAAAGCTACTTCAATTTGCAGCACAATTTGGTTGTTTACTTTCTAAAATGCAAAAATATTCAACGTTTAATTTCTGGCAAACAAAAGTCTACTGTTTAGAAAATGTACAGTCATGATTTGAACAAATCCAGGATGATTACGTGATACAAACAGGTGGGCAGAGCAGCTGAATCCTCACTGATTCAGCTCGCTGATTTACTGTTGTTGATTGCAATACTTCATGTTTTATGTGGCTTAAACAGAAATGAGTTTGACATTTTAAAATGAACCAAAAGTAGCTCGCAAAATAGCTCGTTATAAAAGAATGACAGCATGAAATGCAGCACCAGCCGTGTGCATGCACCCTGACGATCTCAAACCTCTTCATGGCCAGAATTTGGCCAGGCCTTCAACGCAACAAACACCACTGACAGATGTTGAATAATGAGGCTGCTGTCAACAGGCAGCTTATACACAGTAATTATCACATAAACCATAAATGTGCCACAAACACAACAGATTCCACACAGATTTCCATCAGAAGACCTACATAATTAGCTCCATTCTCATTTTCCCATCTAGTTTGGTTAAAATTAAAAGAAAAAAGTTTATAGTATGTTAAAACGCAGACATGTAGAAGATAAATAACTTGTTTTCTAGTAAATGTTGAGGCTAAAATAAATCTGCTATATTTTTAGGGCATATTAGTCTAATGAAGATAATATAACTTAATAGTCAAAACCTGATGGTGGGATATGCATTTGGATGATGTGGTCATTATCTTTTTGCTAAAGTGCATGATAAAACAGTAAATAAAAATAATTTTGTCTGTAAACACACAATACATTTTATAAATAAAATGGAGCTAGGAATGAGCATCTCACTTTTGTAATTTTGTTACTGAAATACAGTAAATTGCATTGTCATTGTGCACATTTACCAGTGTTGTTCAAGAAGTTACACATTTTAACAAAGTTGGGAACTGCAATAAGTTCTGCCATTTAAAAAAAAAACATATCTGTGTTTGTCAATTTGAAAAAGATAGTCTTACAGATTATACACTGTAAAAATAATGTCTAACCTGGTGTAAAACTCATGTAGGTTCGTTCCTGCCGCCCCCGCGCCGCCCCCCCCCC
>JARVLU010001586.1:32034877-32046841 GCA_031762415.1 Simpsonichthys santanae
TTTGTATACTTGTATCTGATGAAACTGCTTTGTATCGGTTTTTTTATAAAATGAATAAATAAACATCAAATCAAAAATCAAACCTGTCGAGGCTCAAAGGTAATGATTCTCTGGTGTTTGCTGCAGACGTCCTGCAAAACCTTATGCATAAGCTGCAAAATGAAGACTTGGAACTGAGACACAAGTTTATGAATGCTCTTTTTCAGGTGCTCCAAAGTAAAATGAGAAAGAACACAAACCCTGAGAGTAAAGTGATCAATATTCTGAAAAAAATTACAGGGAATGAACTGCTTCCTAATGAAATCTTCATTCTGACCTTTCTTGAGAATCTCCTCATGGTGATTACTGAAAAATGTGAACCTCAGGAAAACACAACCCATCCTGCTGCCAAATGGTGTTTGGAGTCTATATTTGTTTCTTTAGAGCATGTAAAAATCTCTAATGAACAAACCAAAGATATCTTTCAGATGATTTCAAATCTTGGAGCTCAAACACTTTGGCCGCCAGAGGAGATCTTGAACCTCCTTGGAGTCTTGACTGACCACTATCATGATGAAGACCGCATTTCCATTATGAAGATTTTACACCTGATGGAAACCTATCAGGTTTCCTCCAAGTGGAAGGATGAGAACAACCAGTCTATCATAAAGCTCCTCGAGTCATGTACAACTGAGAATCTGATTCAACATTTAAAAAGAAGCCTTGGAGATGAAAAGGTAAAAAGCCTTGATGTTATTTTTGATGAAATACGCCAAATGAAAAACATTGATGAACAAACACTAAATAAGTCATACACTGTAGTAACTCGTGTGACAAACATGATTGAAACTGGTGAAATTAAAAATTACAAAGATGTCCAAAGAGCAAAGACCATCAGCCACAGCATGGAAACAGAAGACCTTCAAGAGGTCCTGGCAGTTTTATGCAATGCTGTTCACATACACCAAGCTGAAGGGAAGTGGTGGCCCAGAACCACTCAGATCATAAGCTGGTGCCTCTTGGCCTTGTCTGACACCGGGAAGCTCCTGGAGATGGGAACTGGAGAGGGAAAGTCTTGTGTCATTGCAATGTTTGCTGTGTTCCGTGTTCTCAGGGGTGAAAAAGTTGATGTAGTGTCCAGCTCCTCAGTTTTATGTCAAAGAGATGCAGAAGAATGGAAGAATTTCTACAAACACTTTGGCATTACAGTTGACGTAAACACTGATAAAACGGATGATGACAGTCGAAAAAAGTGCTACCAGAAGGACATTGTCTATGGAACTATTGAAGCCTTTGCTGCTGATCACCTTCGCCAGATATTTGAGATGAAAAATGTGAGACCTGATCGCAACTTTCAGTGCATCATCATTGACGAGGTGGATTCACTGCTGCTGGATCAGGGAGTTCAGTTGACTTACCTGTCCAGTCCCATGGTGTCCATGCAGCACCTGAACACTATTTTGGCAATGATCTGGGGCCATGTTAGAGAGTATGGCTTCTTGTCTTCAGGATATCAGACATTTGTACAGAGCCCTCCTGCTTCTTTCTTCAAGGCTATATTTGACTCAATTAATACAGAAGAAACTGAAATCAATGATCCAATGGACATTTTACGAATAGCTGAAGAGACCAATACTGTACCACCTGGTTTTGCAGAGGATATCTACAAGAGTGAAAAGGATGAAATTCCAAAGAAGCTGAAAGTTGTTAGTCAAGATGCTATGGTTGATTTTTTTCAAGAAATGGAGAACTATGTCCCCTATGGTTTTACTGTTTACACGTTAGATGCCAAGGGATTGCTTTGCCTAAGAAAGCTCAGTCCATACAGCAAACACTACATCCCAGAGCTAAAGTTTCTGGTCTTGGAGGAAGGATTGTGTTGTGCCCTTTATGACTCAGAAGAAATTCTTGTGAAGCCCATAACAAAGTTAATCCTAGACAAGATTCAGTTCACCCCATGCACAAACAGTAACGACAAAATCAGCATTCCAGGACAATTCAAAAATCTGATTGCAAAGAAAACGTCTGCATGGGTAGAGAATGCTTTTTTGGCAAAACAGCTGAGGGAAGGCCGGGACTATGTTGTAGAAAACAACAGCATCTGTCCAGTGGACTTCAGATCTACTGGTATTGTTGAACTGAATAAGAAATGGGGTGATGGTCTGCAGCAGTTTGTTGAGATCAAACACCAAATTAAACTGAGCACAATTTCAACAGTGACAAACTACGTTTCTAACATCTCCTTTTTTCAAAAGTACCAAGGGAAGATATATGGAACCACAGGAACACTTGGCGGTGAAAGAGACATTCTGTTTTTACAGAGCATATATCCAACTTTGTCTGCCTGCAGAATGCCAACATTCAACCATAAAAAGTTATTTGAAGTCAAAGGAACTTTGAAGAAATCATCTGAGGAGTGGAAATCTGAAATAAAACAAGTTGTTATGGCTCAGATTTCACAAAATTCCTACAGAGATGGAAGAGCAGCCTTGGTGATCTGCGAAACTATCAACAAAGCTAAGGAGATCTACGAAGAACTGAAAAGCAGCATTCCAGGTGAAATCATCCTCTACAGCCGAAGTGACAAAGACAGCTTGAGTAAAATAGAGAAAGAACTTTTTCCTGGAGATGTCATTGTTGCCACAAACCTTGCTGGACGTGGCACTGACATTAAAGTGTCCAAACAGGTGAACCACAATGGAGGACTATTTGTGATCCTTTCTTTCCTCTCTGAAAACACAAGAGTGGAACTCCAGGCTTTTGGTCGAACGGCACGTAAAGGTAAACCTGGATCTGCTAAGATGATTATGTCCACTGAACACTTACAGCCAGATTTCAGGACAGTGAAGTCTCTGGAGGAAGCAAAGAGCACAAGGGACAGACTTGCTGCAGAAAAGATAAATTACATGATGAATGATGTCACTGAGATGAATCTGCGAGAGGACTTGTTTTCAGAGTACTGTAAAACTCTTCAAGATATTTACAAGAATGCAGATGATGATGATAGAAGAGCTGTTGTTGCCATCATGAATGAATTCTGGGGCATTTGGCTACAAACTAAATCGGAAGATATTGATCAGCTGAAAAGAAATGAGTTGCAAGAAAGTCTGAAAGCTGATTTGTCAAGAGCAAAAACTGAGTCTCAGAGCCAGATGTCACCAAGTTCTAGCATTTACCATTACATCAAGTTTGGAAATGTTGCAATGGATGAAAAAAAGTGGGAACTTGCTGCCAGGCTGTTTGAAAAAGCCATGAACCAGGATAAAAGTTGGGCAGCCATAGCCTTTTACAGTCATGCCTATTGCACTATTAAACAGCGGAAAGCAAATTACCTCGTTAATGCCAAAGAAGATCTAAAGAAGGCACAGGAGTCCATTGAAAATCTCAATGATGAATGCTTGGTCTGTTTGCAGTTTGTTAAAATGGCCAGTGTTGACTCAAAAAACAGTGACCCGACCAGCCTTGAAAAACAACTCACAGCAAAGTGCAACACGTACAAGTTCTTTGATGACAACATCACTGAGGCCATCAAAAAACTTGATGAAATCATAGAAAGAGAGAAGGATGCATTAGCTAAAAAATCACCAGTTTTCTCCTTGGTGTCAAATACTGATGAAGATCTCCAAGCAGAAGCCTACAATCTGTACAATAGAGGTTTGAAATATGTATTTGCTGTAGAAGAGGAGCCCAGTTTCTGGGAAGCATTGTTGGTGTTCTTTCTTGGAGTTATACAAATTATTGCTGGAGTTCTGCTCACTGTATTTACATTTGGCGCACTGGCTCAAGTGGGAATGGGACTGATCTCTGAAGGAATATCAGACTGCATCTATGGCATAGAAGCCCTAGTGACGGGAGATTTCAGCTGGAAATCCTGGGCAATCCAAAAAGCCATTTCAATTGGCGTGGCACTCATTTCTTTTGGAATTGGAAAGTTAATTGCAAAGGGCTTCCAAGCTTGTAAAACTGCACTAAAATGTATAGGTAAAAAACTGAAAGCATTGCCCAAGTTCTTTTCAAGGCAGACCAAAAACACTTTAAGTGCTGTCACAAAGGCAAACATGAAGAATGCAGTAAAAGTTACAGCTAAAAAAATTGTGGAGGAAGTAATCATCTATGGACTTGGAAAGGCAGAAGAGGAAATGTTGAAACAAATATTAAACAGCATCAAAAATGAGGTGACAAAGGGAATTGTAGCTGATGTGAAATCCAACCTGGACAAAGAGCCCTTAGCTACATTGGTGGACTCGATTATACTGTCACACATTAAGAATAAAGATCAGCTCCGTGATCTCCTAGAAGACAAGGACAGAAGGACTAAGCTGCTGTCCATTTTCGAACAGTTAAGCAAATCTGCTATTCAACCCTTCTATGCAGAACTTACCTGGCAGAACAAGTTGAGCTCCTCCCTCATTACAGTGATTGACAGCGCTAAAGCAGAGGCCAAAGGAAAAGTGCGTGGAATCCTAATAGCCATCCAAACTGTCCACTACCTTGCACTGGGAAGTGATGCTATTGCTGCAGTACTCACCCTCTCCAGCAAGTTCTTCTCAAACTTTCAGCAAGAATTGAATTCAATTAAAAAAGGCAAAGATTTTTCAGAAAAAGTGAAACCCAATGAGCTATCTTCATCAGACACTGAGATGCTGAATGTTTTCAAGCAAGATTTAGCAAACATCCTTAGTGATATACTGGCCGATGCTTCGGTTGAAGTGTTTCATCAGAAGTTCTCCAGTCACATTGTTTCTCGAGTCCAAGGTGAAGTGAATGGTGTCATCAGACAACACGTCAGAAGCGGTTTAAAAAGTGACAGAACAGAAGAGAAACTCAGAGCTGGACAGAACAACTCATACATTGTACATATGCCCGTAAATCCAAACTCCAAACTTGCAGCAAATGCTACCAAACACTCAAAGTCACATGCAGAAAAGATCAAGGACCCAAAGACTGCTGGTACCATTCTTGATGTGAGAGTCCTGTCAGAGGCCACTGGCACTAAAGTTCTCATTCTTATAGAGAATAAACATGGAAAACTAACCAAAATGCAGGAAGTGATCCCAAGTACTAAATCTGCCAATCAAACTGTGACACTGATATACAGACCAAAGAGCACCCAAAACCCTGATGCCTATTATGATGTGCGCATCAGTGACCAGATTGTGAGTCTAGACCACAAAGGCAGGAGCTGCCTGTTTTATGCGTTGGCCAAAGGAATGAAACCAGAAGGCAGTGAAAAAGACATTGCTTTGGAAGCAGACAGGCTCCGAACTTTGGAGGCTGATGTTCTTTGGAAATACCCAGGTCAATGGGAGTCTTTCATCAAGCGCAAAGAGTGGACTGAAACAATCAGAGGAGGAGACTGGTACTTGGCAAAGGAAGACTGGCTAAATAATGTAAAACTAAATAAACCAATGTTAAAGACAGAAGGTGGAAATGTGAACCAGAGGCAAATACATGACATTAAAAATCCAGAGATTGAACAAATCATAAATGCAAATGAGCAACCACCAATCAGTTTTATATTGGAAGCCAGAAAACTGAACCAGAACAGCAAACTAGCACAAGCCATGCTTGAAGTGAGAAAAAGATCATCTGCAATGGATGCCAATGGGACTGCAAGTTATGAAATCCGAATTGCTTCTCTGCCTCTGGAACCACGCAGTGAGTTTTCCAGTAAAGACATCAGAGCACTAATGGCCACCACAATAAGCAAAGATGATGTTGTGGGAATGTTCAAACTCACCGTCGTTGATGCGATGAGGACATGTCATCAGAGTAACAGCAAGAAATTCAAGACCTTTCAGAACAACCAGAAGAGTTCAACCAGAATCGCCAAGTTTGACAAGAGTATTCAGGAGCAGGCTATGAAGACAGTACATGAATGGTTTAACCTGCTTCAAGGCATGAGCGTCATGACCAACACGGATCTCACCACCATCACTGAGTGGATCAACAACCAGGGCTACAGAGACCAAAGTGATGCTCACACAAGCAAAATCTCCAGCCTCGAGTAATGACAAGGTAACGTTTCTTCTTCTTTATTATATCCCTTTTAAAATAAATAAAAACGGGTAATTTTATGTAGGAAAAAAAAAAAACGAGAAAACGTAGTTACATAAAGCTGAGCAGCTACTGTATGTGGTTTTGTCTTTATTACAGTGACTTCTGGAAAATCATCAAAGAAGAAGAATGAAAACAAGAAAGATCTTCCATTGACTTAACATTTTATTTCTAACACTTGTGTATCTTTGACAAGCGAAAGTTTTTTTGTTTGTTTGTTTGTTTTTTGTGTGAAGGCCGTGGATTACACATTAGATCTAATCTTTATTTTTCTTATCTAAGTGAGATAAACAAGCTTTATTCCAATATAATAAGTAATTAGTTCATTCTAATAGTAATTTGAAATTAAATAGTGCTATTTGAAAAATATTTGCATGCATTCAGTATGGTAGATTAACCCATTTACAGTAAAATCCTGTTATTAACCATATAATATTGATCTTTTTTTTTCAGTGTTCTAAATCTCTGTTTGCTCTCTTTGATGTACCTGAAAATCTGAGTAAAAGCACAGTGATGCATGGCTTAAATTTAAAATGATCTCTGCTAAACTGCAACTCATCAGCACAAATTGTGATAGTTTTCCTACGGAATACATTGGATTAAATTTATATATTTTTTTTAACCTTCATTTTAGAAATACTGTATTGTATTGTTTTGCTTTTTAAGAGTTTGATTATTTTTTACTTTAGAACATTATAGCTTTGTCAGCTGTTCTTTTACAGGACTACACTGACATCCAGTGGGAAAGTTTATAAATGTTAAAAATATTTCTCAACCAATATCTACAGTATGCCGACTGTCTACAAGACTTCTAGCTTTTTACCCCCAAACAGATTTTTTTTAAGTTAAAGCTAACCCAAGTTAATGAATCTGCTTATTAGTTAATTGTTATTTTTATTATGTATAACTGAACAATCGTCAAAATGTGTTTAGATAATTATGTCATTCATTTATAGTAAATCAACTGTGATATTTTTATCTTTTGATTAGTTAATTATGATTATCCGTGCATACTCTGGAGAGTTTCTGTAATTCTTTTCATTTTTATAAAAGTTTATAATAGCATAATTGATTAACATAAACACCTCAAATTTCTTTTGTTAGTACAGAAATAAATGTTTGTACAACAGTTTTTTTTTTTTTTTTTTTTTTTTCCCCTTCATTGTTGGGTTAATATAATTTAATAATATGTGTTGTGTGTTGGTAAATTTCCACATAAATAAATATCTGACCGTACATGAAACTTGTGTACTTTTTATTCAGTTGTGTGAAAGAATGCACAATATGTAGTTTTTGTTAGTCTTTACATTTTTTCTGAGAAATCTAACTGGATACTGTTTCAAATTCAAAATGCAGTTTGTAAATGTAGTTTGATTTTTCCAACGAGAGGTTGGTGCATTTTAAATAAGCACATATACTTCGATCATCAGTTCAAAATTATTGCTATGAACCAGTTTTTAAGCCATGTATAATTGTTGAGAGTAGATATGTGCTATTTAAAGGCACAACTATATGGTATTCTGGGAGTTTAGTAACTTTGACAACAATGCCTTTTATGGATTATTTTGTCAATCATTAAAACTGTAGGGTGGCTGACGCATGCAAATGAGCTGCAAAAAGATAAATGTACTGCAAACATAAGAATGATGCAAACTCCAAAACTAAACAAATGCAATAGAAAAACTTTGCAAATAAAACAAATAAATAAAAATGCAATGACAGAAAATAGAAGAAAAAAAAAAAACTATACAAAAAAAAAACTGCAAAGGAAAACTGCTGCAAATACCAAAAACACTAAAACATCTGCAAGTAAGAAACAATGCAAACTCACTCCTCAAAACGGAGTGCACCGGACCAGTAGGAGGCCTCCACCACCAAGTCATCTGGGATCAGAGCTCCTGTAAAGACATTACAGCTGAGCGGACACTTCTAAAGTCGTAATACTTTCATATACTGTAGTGTGCACGAATATTTAAAATATGCCAACTAAAGAGAGGTTTTGGTAATGTAAGGACACAACAAGGAGCTACTGTTAAAGGTAAAATAAGGTAGAAAATTAAACATTGGCAAGACAATGGCTTTAAATAATCCATCATGTAAATTGTTATTTCGTAGGAAAACTAGAGACAGTATTTAAAGAGAAACAAGACACAGAAAGCATTTGAAAATTTTGCCACAGTATGAAATTTTTCTGAATTGAGAGGTGAGGTTATAGTTAACCAAGCAATAAGTCAAGCTAAGATGAGTTGACACATTTCTAAGACCTGACAATACTCTCAATAATTCTACTGTATGTGTAGAATGTGGCTTTATCACTGATATTAGTATGTTTGATAAGTATAAAAGGTCTCTGGTAATTTACAAATAATGCTAGTTTGCATAACTATTTTAGTCTTATTTCTAAATATTTTTAACCAAGTTCACTAATCATTATGAAGTAAACACCTTAATGCCAAATAAATGGATACATAAGGATAGAAAATATGTTCTTTAGATACTCTTGGTCCGGTACATAGCCAAAACAGTCATATTTGGGATTTGGTAGTAAATTATTATCAAATGATGAAATGCCACATGAAATTCAGCTGAAGATGGGGAACACAGTTGAAGCTAAATTGTTTGAGGATTTGAGAACAAAGTTGAGTGATCACAGACCTTTTACTGAGATTTATGGGAAGCAGCCCTGAAATAATTGAAAAAAATTAATAAAATTCCAGGAATTCCTGCAAAACTCTAAACCAGGGGTGTCATGCTTATGGCCCTCAAGCCAAAACTGGTCTGCCAGATGATCCAATTCGAGCAGCAGTTAGACAAAACAATAAAAATGTTCAATAAACTTAGCTGATTTTCCTAACTTGTCCATGTTTTGGGCACCAGATTGTGTGTGTTTTTTTTTTTGTTTTTTTTTGCTATCAAATATACCCTGTAGCCCAGTCAGTTTGACAGCCTTCTTTATGACAGACATTACATATGGATTGCCTAAAAACACTGAGATCAGGTGGTAAACTCAAGGTTTCATGCTGAAGCGTTAAACTATGCGAGCAAATTGGACAGCTCATGGAGAAAAAAATACCAACATGTATTGGAATTAAAATCACCACAATGGCTGCAGGACCTTGTTATGGTGAGTACTTGAATAATTTGAATAAAATATTGGAGGGCTACTAAATTGTACAAGCTGATTTTGTGACAGACACAACCGTCAAGTGGCGACCCTGCTCATTTTGTTTGCGTGGGACCAGCGTTGATGCTGACGTGAAGTGATACAAAGATACGAGTGCAGGATTATTGAAAATGTGGCCAGATGTTCAAGACTTTGGAATTCAACAGGAAATGGTGAACAAGATCAAAGCAGGTCCATTGAAGGATCCGGTAAGAAAGGGCGGCAATGTCTACAGACTGTTAGAAAGATTTCTAAACAACATTTCTGGAACTGAAAAGGAAATGATTCAAGCTTTTAACGACTTCTTGAGAAAGTCAAACCAGCCAGAATGATGAACAAGTAGAAAACAGCTTAAAGCTTTGACTAATCAAAGTGCTTTGGCTGGCGCAGCAAAACTAATGGCAATGCTCATATCCCAAGGAAGATAGAGCAAGAATCTTTTTTTGATTTGGTCACATATTCAAGATTTTGACATTTCATTGGAAAGTGTTAAAGAAGTTGATGCAGCAGGTTGCTCAAAGGTACATCCTGGAAAGATTTATAGAAGTCTGTCCTAAAAATTACTTGGGAAAAAGTAAAGTTCTGGAGGCACATGGTCGACTCATGGTAGAAATGAAGGATACTTTGTGAAAGTACTAGATAAGGTTGATCTGACTTTAACTAAAACAGCATCACTGATAAAAGAAATAGAAAAAGTTGTTCTTAAACTTGGGGTGGTTTAGGTCAATGTCAAAGACGATATTAAAGTTACAAAAAAAAAAAATCATGATTAATCTGATCTGGTCACAGAATTGGTGAAAATAAACTTAAAATGTTGATGATTGGGTGAAAAAAAAACAATTGGCGTCAGATGACCTAATATCAAGACTTTCAGGAAGTTCTTGCAAGGAAAGCAGCTTCAAAGATGCAACAACAATACCTGCCAAAGGATTACCAACAACTGGCACCAAATACTGAAACGGATAATAATGAAAAGTAAACAGCATTTATAAAACGAGTTCCTAGATTTTGAATCAGCTTTGAATTTTTGTCAAAGTGTTTCTACAACTGATCTGTAAATAAGTTGTGTACACAACGCATTACACAAATGTGCACATCTATATATTTGATGTGTAAAATCATAACTGGAACTTGTTTTTATGGACACTTTGACGTTTATAAATCAAGATATACATGTGAAGCCGTTTCTGCTACTTTATTTAAAAGATGTTGGCTGAGTAAAGATTTTGTACATTATTTAAAAAAAAAAGAAAACATTTTCTTCAACTTGACATCCTTATGTGAAGGAGAAGTTTGTTTTTCCAAGTTTGTGAACAGGAAATACCCGAGGAGGGACTGCAGAGGAAGGAAGGACAGATATCAAACTTACGCAAAGTAAATATGGGATTAACTCCAATAAACCACTCCGTGTGTGTGTGAACATTTGAAGGCGAGCATTCTGTGTGTGAGCACACCCTCCTAATTTCCAGGATGAACTCTAACTCTGATTGAAGCAGTTTCTGGTGAGTGGAATTTAAAGATGTGTTTGTTTCAGATGAATCAAACTCGGATCTTCATGAGCAAAACGCTTGATGCTGCTTTTTTGTGTCTGCAGGTGTTCCTGCTCATCACGGCCACACAGAACCCTCCGGTAACCAGACCCCACTTTGTTTAATCTCTTAACGTAAAATCAAATTATAATATTTAAATATATGTTTTTGTTTAACAGGTGGAGAAGCAGCTGGGCAGCCCAGGAAAATAACGTGCAGCAATGGAAAATTAAACTGTTGGCAGAGGCTGAAGCAACATGGACACACCCGCTCAGTGAGGACAGATCTGATTTGACTTTACGGTTTGTTGTAAAAGATCTGATTGTTGTAAAAGATCTGATTGTTGTAAAAGATCTGATTGTTGTAAAAGATCTGTGTTGTGAAAGAGAAACAGCTGAAAAACAGCTTGAATGTCCAAGTTTGATGTTTGTGTTTTATTTTTTATTTTTTAAGTGTTTTTTTGTTTAATGTTATTCTCTGTTTTTTGTTACAGACTCAACTGAAGAAAGAGAACCTGACACCTAAACCCCGACCACCTTTCAGGTCATATGTTCTTTTAAATCTGATACATTTCAGCAATAGTTTTCAAATTATTCACATCTATAGCTGCAGAAAATTATCAAAAAAATTGAACAGTCTATAATTCGTGGGACGTATATATAGTAAATATTAAAACTGCTTTATGTTTTTCTTCCAGCTCAGGCCAATATACAGTAGTGTCATTCTGATGCCATAAAACTGATGTCCATAAATAAACAAAATACCATATTTTTTGGACTATAGGATGCACTTAAAATCCTTTAATTTTCTCAAAAATCGACAATGAGCCTTATAAGCCGATGCGCCTTATGTATTAATTCTGGTTGCGCTTACTGACCTCGAACCGATTTTACGTGGTATACGGCGCGCAAAAATCTTTCAAAATGAACTTGTTTCACTTAATGCGCCTTATAATCAGGTGCGCCTTATAGTCTGAGAAATAACACACGCTTAAAGGGTTATTTTAACTGAAACTGTTGTACTGATCATTAACTAGTTTATTAACTGATGTTGAAGAAATATTTTACTTCTGAGTCATAGTTTGTTTGTGTTCCTAGTTAAAAGAAGAACAGTGAGGTAAAAGAGTTGCACGCGCGCGTGCACGTGGCCGGTGCAACAAAAAATATTTAAATAAAGCTGATTTGAACATTTATAAAGGTAATGTTCAGCTCAGACACACTTCTGCTATAATATCAG
>JARVLU010001586.1:32080030-32098041 GCA_031762415.1 Simpsonichthys santanae
ATACTGTATATATACTGTATATATATACGTATACTGTATATATATATATACTGTATACAGTATTTAAGTGTGTACTTGTGTCTCTGTTGTACCAACTGTTGCATCACATGAAGGTTGTTTGTTTCCAGATCAATGAACTCAGAAAACTTCCTTTACACACAAAACTAACTGGCAGTGCTGTGGTCCTGGTGGTTTACTCCATTAACGTGGCTGTGGTGGGGGTTTCCAGCTCAGAGGCAGGACCTGAGCTGGAGCCAGTTTAAAGCAGGAAAAGGAGAAAGTGAAGTTTCAGTTCTGCAACAAGCTGCAGAATGATGGCACCTCTGAGAGTTCTGCTGCTTGTGGTTCCCCTGCTGGTTTCTGTGGAGCGCTCAGGTCAGTCCAGAACTCCTCATCTGAGCTTTTGATTCACAATTATAATTTTTAAATTAAGTGTTTGTTCAGAGATTTGATTGTTCATAAATGTGTTAATCTGTAATCCTGATCAAAAGTAAATCTGGTTGATTCTCAAGCAAATTTGTTCCATTGAGCCTCAGTACAATAGAATAACATTTTATTTTTTTTAAACTCAGAAACTATTAACTCTAAGCAGCAAAATAATTTAAATAAAGAACAATATAGAGGTACAATAAAAATTAAAAAATCATATTGTTCAAACGTAGCTGCTAAAGGCTCACAATGAAGAAACAAACTGCAAGCATTAAATATTTTGTGTTAAAATACTATTTTAATTTCATTTTATTTTTGTAAAGTTTATAAAAGTTTCAGAGATAAGTGACAGAGTCCAGCGGAGTGAATCTTCATCAACTGGATCCTGATTTTCCACTTTTCTTGTGTATTCTTTCTGTAATTTAACACAAAGAACGCACAGCAAAAACTGTGCTTTAAATTTTAGGCTCCACTTTGATGTTTGTTCTCAAATAAAAAGTTGAACTCGGCAGATTCAAGACCAGAGAAGAAGAAGTTCTCCTCACAAATTGTTGAAATACGAGCCGGGTCAAATTCTTTGCTTCACATGAGTAAAGTGCTCCAGTGTTGAAATCCTGGACACTTCTCTCTACACAACTGTGGGTTTTTACATCTAAAGGACTTTATTTAAAACATGTCCATCTTTGAAGGTCTGTCCTAAAGTCACCATGTCCACCATGGTGGACAAAATGTCCTCACAAAACTGGACTTTTTGTTAGCCTTCTGTTTCCTTATGTAAATATACAGTGTGTGTGTTTGTGTGTGTGTGTGTGTATGTGCAGAGTGTGTGCAGTGTTTTGGTTCCTTCAACCTGAACTCAGCTGAGTGTGACGCAGAGATTGGCGAGGTGGAGGAAGACGACTGCTGTCAGAACCCAAACTATGGTTACAAGGGAGAAGATGGAGTGTGTCGGTCGTGTGGGTCAGTGCACACATTACAGTTCCCCTGCAGCCATAGTAAAAACGTGTCCTCACACTGTAACTGCCTGCTTTTAAAACTGAAAATGAAAATGTGTGTGTGCTCCCAGTCCACCTGCCTGGTCTCCCTGGTCGTCTTGGTCCTTCTGCAACGTCCTGTGCGGTGAGGGAGTGAGGCAGAGAAGCAGGGCGTGTTACGGTATCGGTGAATCAGAGTGTGAGAAACCTGAAGACGTACTACACGTAGAGCCGTGTAACAGCACCTGCTGCAACGGTACACACACACACTCAGTGACACACACTCAGTGCTGGCCCTGTGAACTGTGACTCTCACCTTTGTGCGTTTGTGTGCAGACGAGGGCTGGAGCTCGTGGCTCCCCTGGACTCCCTGCTCCGTCAGCTGTGAAGGAGAAGGAGTCCGGAAGAGGCTGAGAGTCTGCTCCAGTCCTCCTGAGTGTCAGGCGAGATGCACGGGCCCCCCAGAAGAGACGGAGACCTGCGACTTGTCCCACAAGAAGTGTCCAGGTAAAGGGTTGTCCCAGGTCTGACAAACAAAAAGTTTTAGGATAACTTCTGTTCAGGTTCAGTTCATTTAGATGATTTCTCTGTATAAATCTTGAGTCCTGCATGTCTGCAGCTGCAGGTCTCAGGTCAGTGCAGACGGGGTTCTTCACTCAAACGCCTCTCACAGTGATTGTGTTGCAGCAAATGTTTGCAGTAACTTTCATGTCCTGCATTAAATCCTGCCTCGTTCAACAACAGGGAGTGAGAGTAGGATCTGCTTCAGACTTGGTTTTGGAGTGGCTGAGTGACTTTCCTCACTCGCTCTCGAACAAGATGGACACATTTTCTTCCCTCTCCCGTCTCCCTCCTGCCTTTTTTTAATTTTTGCTCTATCCTGTTTATCGGAGCTTCTATTTACACATATTTCAAATCATGAACTACTGTCATGATCTGGTCGGCTGGACTTTCAACACAATTTATTTAACAAAAATTCAACCAAGTAACAGGGTCCTGGAGAACCCTCATGCCCAGCTGAGATGCATGCGGCTGGGTATGTCATGGATAAGCCGATGTGTCTTTCTGTATTGTCTCAGGAGGATGCCAAAGAGTTACATCATTGAATTTATGACAGCATGGTTTCTGCTTTTTGTCACGTTGGATCTTGTCGGCTGTTAAAGAAGACTGTGGCAGCAGCAGATCTGGCCATGGCAAAGCTGCTGACCTGCGCACTTCGAGCAGACTCAGCTGATTTACGAGCTCAACCATAAAACTGAAGCGATTTGTGAGAACCGCAGGCCTCCTGCGGGGACGACCTTGGAGGAAGCTAATAAGCACGGACCAGTGGAATGCCCACAAATCTGGCCATTTTGGATCAATGAGAGCACCAGCAGAACTTAAGGCTGACAAGAAACAACAGTCTGTCTGAAAAAAATTAACAATTGTGGCTCATTTAAATCTGACTCCCCCTGAAAACAGCCTGCTCCAGCTCTCTGACGCAGCTCCACACAATTCAGTCTGAGTGCTGCCAAGCTTCAACACATCCTCCAGAGTTCACCAACCCAAACAGCAGAATCCAGTTGTCATCGTGAATCCAATTTGTTTCCGTCGAGGCACGAAGGGTCCTCCCAACCCTGACTCCTGTCAGGAGAAATTGATCAGTTTTGTTGAGTAACCAGCTGATCATGTCTTTTGAATTAGGAAGTAATGCAGGATTTAAAAAAAAAGGAAGATCTTAAGGGTTCACAGACGTAAGAATGCAAGCAGGGAAGCGGTGGGGACGGAGCACAGGAAAGACACGTCTGGCTTCACCAGAGGACAGGATGCATGTAATGGTGCTGCTGGTAGAGTTTTTTTATGTCTTAACAAGGTGTGAAGATTTATTTTTTTGTAATATCACTGTCCTCTCCTCATGGCCCTTTTCTATTTAAAAGAATTAGAGGCTGTGCTCTTAGGAGCAGCAGCAACGTGCACACTGCCCATCTTTCAAACGACTGTACGAAGCTGCTTAAAAAATAAGAAAAACAGGGAAGTAAAACAAGGAAGAATTATTGTGAAATAGACTGAGCAAACAGATTCAGCAGAAAATCTGAACTCTGTTTGGACAAACTTCCAAAATATAAAAACAGCAAAATGATCACAGCAGTTACTAAAACATGAAAAGTTGAATCAGGAATGCAAAGTTGCAATAAATACTTTGTGCCTATTGTTTATTTCTTTAACAAATAACTTAGACAAATGTGAAGTAGGTGTGCAATTTAGCATTTTCCAAAATTTCACATTTTAATTCCTGAAAGAAAAAAAAAAACAACATTATTTTTTCTGTTGGTCTGCATTGTAGATGATGGGAAGATGTTAGTCTGGAAAAGTGTTACCATGTGCACTCTGCTAATAAAATGTGCAGAAAGCTACTCAACCTTTAAAATGTGTCACATTTGAGTTGTTTCAAAACCTGTTTCAACCACTGAAACAGTGGAAGCTTGTTGTGGGCTGCACAGTTTTATCATAGAGTTTAATCGATTTAAAAATAAAGAGTCGGCTTGGAAACGACATCATGTAAAGGCTGTCATGCATCGTTGTAGATAAACAAGATAAAACCTCACTTCTTGGCAGATTTGAAATTCTGTGGTCAACTCATTCGTATGTTGCAAGGATGCTTGACGAATACAATATTTTCCCCAATCTCACATCGGGAGCCATGCAGATCTTTGTTTACCTCATTGTTTTTCCACTTTAAGCTCCCGTCCAAGTGATAGCGTTAAACTTTGAACTAACCTTTATAAGATTTGTCTCAAAGCCCTCAAGTCCAGATCCATTTGTGTCTCTGTGCATTCACAGTCCATGGGAGCTGGTCCAGATGGACTGACTGGTCTTCATGCACTGGTTCATGTATCAATGACCAGCCAGGCAGCGAAACCATGCCTTCAAGAGAACGGCAGCGGTCCTGCTCGAACCCGGCCCCCTCTACAGACACTGAGCCACAGGGCAATAGTTGCCCAGGAGACTCCGTCCAGAGAGAGGACTGCAGTGAGTTGCCTAACTGTCCAGGTAAGAAGACAACTCCACTGACAACCTGATGTGGTTTCAAAGCTTTGGCAGGTAGCTACTGTTTGTTTTTGAGGAACCTTGAGAAAGCTTATCCTGGAGGGATAACCTGCTAATGCACAAAAAATCACTCTGTAAATCTAGAACTTTATATTACTCATCTTTAATCGAAGAGAATAAAAATAACCCCTGGTCCCTTTTCAAAATCGTAGCTAGTCTAATGAAAAAAATCATATCTGTGTTGATTCATGTATCCCTATAAGCAGTGATGACTTCTTGAGTTTATATATAAATGGAATTGTTTCAATTGGAGAAAGAAAATTCAAACCAACATTCCTAGTATCACGTCTGGTTCTGTGTCATGTGAGACAACTTTAAAATGTCACTAGAACCTGATTTATGTTTGGACTGTTTCTGTCCTGTTGAGATCTCTGAATTGTCAAAAAATAATTGCTTCATCCAAACCATCCACATGTCTGCTAGATCCCATCCCAACCAAATAATTTAAAGATGCATTTCCCTTAATTAATAGAACTACATCTTGAACCTGCTTAACTTGTCTGTAAGAAATGGTTACGTACCACAGAGCTTTAAGATTGTTGTAATTGCTTGCTTCTATATAAATAAACTGAATTGAATTGTTTTCTGCAGTGGATGGCAACTGGGGTGCATGGTCTGCACCTGGACCATGCACTGTCACATGTGGGGAGGGGCTACAGCTGTCATCAAGGGAGTGTGACAGCCCCGCCCCTAAATATGGTGGCAAAGTATGTGAGGGGTCGAGCACTCGGAGCAGCGTTTGTCAGAGTCCTTGCCCTGGTGAGCCACAAACACACACACCCATATAATAAAACACAAAATACACAAATGATACAAATTTAATTCTGCTTCTCCCGTCAGTTCATGGGTTTTGGACCGGTTGGTCAAACTGGGGAGATTGTTCGTCTTCCTGTATCCCACAAAACCAATTTTCCTCCAGGACTCGCCACCGCTCATGCTCTAACCCCGCCCCATCATCAAACCCACGTGGCCACACATGTGAAGGTGAAAACATCCAAAGGGAAAACTGTGACCACTTGCCACACTGTCCAGGTACATCTATACCCACCCACCTGTCTCTCTGTTTGACCCATCATCAACCATAAAAAGTATTGTTCCCAGTTGTCAACATAGAGTTAATGATGTTAAAGTGTTCAAATGAAAAACATGTGACCTTTAATTGTCCTTACAGGAATGATGCTGATGGCAAAATGGTCTCATAGAGGCAAATGGCATGTCCTAACTATAAATACAGAGACTTTATAACTACCACATGTTGACATGGTCATGTTTGTGGCAACATCGAAGCTTCTACCTAGAGACGTCAAGAACTTGTAGGATTATACTGGGATCAAAACTAAACCAGTTACTAGCTGAGATCTATGCCTTATCAGGTCCACTTTTTCAATTAGTGGGTCGTCCGTGGTGGACGGAACAATGATCAGTGACGGAGAGAGGTTTAAGTGAGGCTGAGGGAGAGAGAGATAATGAGAGATAACAGATTGGAAACAGGTGTGGCTGATTAGGCTGGAGAGACAGGCCGAGGAGTGAGAACACAAGAGTCAGATACATCAGGAAGAGGATGACACAAGGAGCAGAATGAAAAAAAACACAATATGTAGAAAAGAGAAGTACAAAGAGGACAGACACAGGGACAGATCATGATGTAACACAAAAAACTAACCAGCCAGTTGCATAACAGCAACTCAATTTGTTTAGGCATAGATGTGGTGAAGACAACTTACTGAAGATGAAGCAGGACATCAGAATAAAGGATATTGAATGTGGTATTGTGGTATGTGATATTGAATCTCTAAACAGAGGAGGAGGCCTCAGATTTCAGCTTTCAAAAACTTATAATGCAGCTTTAGGACTGATACCAGCCCAGCCAGTGTCACACCCATCAGATGTGACCAGATCTGTGAAACCTTAACAAACCCCTGTGAGGTGTGATGGGTTCATCTGCATATGTCTGTATGTATCTTATCTCAGCTTTATAACTTGAACCCCACACTCACTGCTCTTTGAATTGAGAAAGCTTCTCGGATGAGAAGCTAAACGTCTTCTGTTACAAATAAAGTCCAGTTGTTTTTGTCTTGAACCTTTTTTTTTTTTTAACGTGGCCTAGATGACTGAGAATCTTCACCAGTGATATTGAATGTGGGCTTAGTTGGTAGTTTTCATTAACATACATAAGGTTTACAGAGACGCATCAGACCAGACAATGTTTTTTTCCAAAACAATTTGGCCAGTTCTGGAGAGGCTGTGTGAAATGTCGCCTCAGTTTCCTGTTTTTAGCTGACAGGAGTGGCTTTTGGCGTGGTCTTCTGCTGCTGTAGCCCATCTATTTTGAGATGTATTGTGTATCCAGAGATGGTATTCTGCAGACCTTTGTTTGAAATGAGTGACTACTTGAGCGACTGTTGCCTTTCTTTCATCTCAAACCAGCCTCTCCATTTTTCTCTGACCTTTGATGAAAACCAATATTGTTTTTGTTCACCCAGCTGCCACTCATGGAATATTTTTACCCCTTTTGGACCATTTTCTGTAAACCCTAGAGATGGTTTGCCTATGTGTAAAAATAACAATCGATCAGTAGTTTCTGAAATACACTGACCAGCCCATCTGGCACCAACAAACACGGAATATTCTGTATCATTTAAATCCATTAACTATTTCAACAGTCCATGCAAATATGTTTCAAATGTGTTTACTGATACCTGTTTCTTTATTAGTTAATGGCAATTGGGGTCCTTGGTCTCCATATACTCCTTGTCCTGTTACCTGTGGAGTGGGCCTTCAGGTGTCAGTCAGGAAATGCGATAACCCTTCTCCCAAACATGGTGGTCAACCATGTCCTGGAGAAGAAAGACAAACCACCATCTGTTCAACCAACGTTCACTGTCCAGGTACTCAAGGCTCCTGAATTTTATAGCAAAAATCTCAAGAATGTTTCTTTCTTATTGATCAGATTGGTCAGTAATCAATCCATCAGGTGTAATGAATGTGTTCATTTAAAAGTAAAGTTTCTTAAAAGTGTCACAGATATCCGTCCAACAGGTTCCTTTCAAAGATTATACTTTTAAACCAATTACCATTGTTGAAATAAAGAGTATCATTTTCAGCCGAGTCCTAATTCTGTGTGTTTGCAGTGCATGGTGTGTGGTCAGAGTGGAGCACGTGGGGAAAATGCAAATATCCATTTGGTAATAAGGACATCCGCTGCAAGCCAACAGGTGGCAAGCAAAATCGAGAGCGCACTTGTCTTCATCGAGCTCATAATGGATCCATCTGTGAAGGAGTTAAACTACTGGACAGCCGGGTCTGCTACGATGTTGACAACTGCCACAAGGTCTGCCAAAGTTCTACAAACTGCCACGCATGTGGGTAGCACTCATTTTATCCCTCTAAGTCAACAGGAAACATCAAAAAGACCACATTAAGAAGACTATCCATGTGCTTTTGTGTTACAGTGAAAGGAACCTGGGGTGGCTGGGGGCCATGGCAATATTGTACTCCGTCTTGTGGAGACAAGTCTAAACGTGGGAGGGCTTTAATCTGTACACCAGATTACAGTGACTACAGGTTTGTGTACACACCAGAAATGTGGCAGGGTTGAAAAAAATAATAATTTCCACATTTTATGCCATGAGAAACTTAATACAATAAATAAATATGTCAATAAATAACACCATTGAAAATTGTTCTCTTTTTCAGGAAAACCATCGGCCGTCTAAAGGAAGAGGCATCATTTTCTGGAAAATCAAAACCCGACTGTGGCCCAGCACCCGATGGAATGACAAATCCTGAGATTCAAAAGTGCCTTAATCCCTGCACCAACTAACTTCAACAAAGTCGACACATCCAATGAAATGTTACTTTCCACTGGTGCAGTTTGTGCAAAAACTAATCTGGATGTTCAAAATTAGTTCATTTTATAGTTTTTGTTGCTTTTCAATCAAACGTGTTTGCTCTACTTTAACAGGTCCACCTTCACATGTGCTGCCACATGAAGGGCACTTCATTTAAAAAATGAAACAAAAATGATTTGAACAGAAACAGAACGCGTGAATCAACAGTGGCAGCAGGTCCATAGGAGCTAATTTTTTTTAATAAAAAAAAAAAAAAAATTGCTAAACAAAGTAGCTCCTTCTTATAAATAATGTGAACTTTACTTAGTTTGCTGTGTACTGTTTTGTTCTGTGTATTTTTCAACTATTTTGACAATTTTAAGTGGAATAAACGTGATCTTTAGTGATTCAGCCTCACTTTTTACTTATTTGCCATTATGGGGCAGTACTGTTCATTGACCTGTGTTCATCAAGTGGATCTGAACATGGAGCCAGTGATACAAACAGGAAGACCCAATAGTGTTTCATTGGGGACATCTGATTTTCTGCTTGTAGACACATTCAGCTAGTTTTAGCACATTGATACCACCTCTACCTAGACCTGATGTGAGCTTAAACTCAGAAATAGCTGCAGTGAAACCTGCTGAGACCAAAAGAGATATTCTGTTGGGTTAGGGGCCCAGAAAACAAAACTGAGAAGAAAAGAGAAAAGTCAAAGATCAGGAAATTTCTGCCAGCTTGATGGGACTGTATTTTAAATAATTCCATGGCTCACTTGTATGTGGCTGCAGTGGATCAATGGTTGAAGCAGAGTTTTTGTAACTGAGTGAGCTCCACTTGAATAATCTATTTGATTCGGTGATTATATTGTATAATCATTTTTCACTTTATTTTAGAGTTACTTGTGTAATATTTACTTTTTTCCCCCCCTCCCATTTACCTGTTGATCTGGAGTATTATTTCATAACTATCACTTCAAATCAAATTATAAATACAATACAGAAAGCTGTGCACCCGTCAGCTGGGGGTGGGGGGCATCTGTTTTTCTGACTCATTAGACTGAGTGTTTTTTATTTTTATTTTTACGAGACACAACTTTGACCGATGAGAGGAAGAACAAAAAAAAAGATTAAAAAAAAAAACTTTGTAGAAACACATTAAAAATAATAATAATAAAAATTTAGCAACATATGTTTGTTTTTGTTGTTTTTCACAGAAAATGTTAAACAATTTGGAAACATTTTCTGGAAATTGTTTGCCCCACTATATTTTTGCTCATGAGCATGAATCAAGGAATACTTATGGTCCAATGAAGCCCAGAAAAGTGCACAAAAATTCTATAAAATTTACTGTATGCTTAAATTCATGGTGTTTAGAATTAGCTCCAATCCTTCATGTAAAGCATTTATATGTCAAGCCAGGAGGACTTTGGCACAAAACTAAGTTTGGTCAGTTAAAATCATCCACGTCTCATCCTGTTCCCATTACTTTAGTTTAGTTTATTCACACACAGAACAAATCAAAATACATAACACATAATACTGTATATACTGTAACTGCAAGATAACAGTGTGTGAATCAGGTCTCCAAAAAGCTATTTAAAGCTTATAGACGGAGCCTGGGTACATATTATATACAATTTATAACATATTAAAATAATAGCACTATAAAACATCAGTCCTCGTACAAATTCCAAATAAAAACAGATTGTTATGTTATGTTAGGTGTTCCCCAGGGTTCTGTCCTGGGACCCTTCCTGTTCATCATTTACCGTCTCCCCCTTGGTTACATTTTTCGCAAATGTCATTCACATTCACTGCTACGCAGATGACACCCAGGTCTATCGCTCAACCAAACTTAACTCTACATGTCCACCCTTGCCTCACACTGATTGTCTCCTTGAGCTAAAACACTGGTTCACTTTAAACGTTGTGTCTCATCGGTGTATGAATGTGATCTAAAGCTCTGATTAGTCTCTACAGATTCAGATTAGCTTTGTAAAGTGCGGTGTGAATGCGTGTGTGGAGGTAAATGAGGGCACAGATTGTGTTGTAAAGCGCTTTGAGTATCTTAATTAGACAGTACAGCGCTATACAAGTAGTCAATTTACCATATTACCCTTTCTCAATTTCTGCCCTATTAGTTCTAGATAGTTCACATCAAGTTGGCTGGTTTGTTGTGTTCATTTTAGTTGCAACAAAAAACCAAATAGAAGTCTGTTGTGGTCAGACTGCCAACAGAAGCCAAGAGTTATACTCCATTAGCCAAAGCAACCTGATACTGACAGAAACAACAGTGCTGCCGTTTCATGATATAACCAGTTAAAGCTCTTTATTCAGTTTAAAATGACATCAAGGAAACATTTTGGTACAGCTCTACTTCTCCAGCGTGTTTTATATTCATTCAACCTTTATTTAGGCAGGTTAATCCCATTGAGCCTCAAGGACTCATTTACAAGAGAGACCTGGCTATACAGTATATGGCTAAGTCATGATTTGTTAAGGCACAAGATAAAATTTTTTTTAAAGCATTTAAAGTTATGAAGAATACCAGCCTTCAGAAAACAAATTCAACCTCGGATGCAGTTTTTAAAGCTTATGGTTTAGATACAAAAAAAAAAAAAGAAGAAGGTAGGTGGAAGACATAAAAACATTAGCTTTTTTGTTTTTTTACATTCTTGAAATACTTTCTTGATGCCAAATGTAAATACAACACAGCAAATATTAACAAAATGTTTGAAGGTCAAAGGTCAAATTAAATTCTGTAATCAGCATAAAAAATAGCTGTTTTGTAAAATTATTTTCATATCAAGACCTACAATAGGCCTCATATTTTTATTTCTGACAAACCCTCATGAAGTAGAGCAGCAGCACAAAAGCAGTTTAATATGTGTAGACACAAAAAGAAAAAATAAAGTTTGAGTTTTATCATAAATAGCACGTTTAAATTAAGACTAAACATTGATAGAAACAGAAGGGTGCCAACAGGAATAAAGTCAGGAATCATTTAAAGTCCTGTTGAGTGTTGCAGGACGAAAAGTTTCAGCGAGACGTTCTGATGGATTGGAAAACACAATTTCCAAAGTTTTTTGAGACGTAGATTTTTTTTCTGGGATTAAAGCGTCTTTGAAAAATCCTCAGAAATGTATCCAAACATCTGAGATGCCTCTCATTCATGACTGGTTTGAGTGTTGTGTAAGTTTGTACTTTTCTTATAAAAGATTTAAAATCGAGTCAAGTCTCAGAGGGAAATTTGTCTGAAAAACTGGATTTTTCTTTGGGCGAATCTAAAATTCTTACACCCTAAAAACCGCTGGGTTATAAACAAACCAAACAGAGGTGCAGTCAGGTCAGACTCGATCAGCTTTTGGGTTTAAATTGTTGACTATGAAGAAAAACACGGCTCATCTTCAACACAATCACGGAGTCGGACTGTTTGACCCAATATTTTGTCAAACCAAGCCAAGAGTTTTACCTCCCCAGTGCAGTTATCAAATGAACCCAGCTGTTTTCAGTGTGTGGAGAAAAAAAAAGTTGCTGTTTGAGTTGCACGATCCAACAGATTATATTTTATTAATTAAAACTGGATGTCTAAACCTCGAAAGGGGAATCACGACACAGATCTGTGTTTATACTAATAAATTAGTAAAGACACATTGTTCAGTATAAACAAATATATGAATTTAGTTTCATTTACTCCCCTTCATGTTTCTCACACAGCATTTCAAGTGCAGTTTAAATATAAAGCTAGGAATACTTTAAAATGTTTTTGTAGTTCTTTTGTTTAAAAGCAAAAAAGTCTACAGCATGGCTTAACCCCGCCACCTTGAAACAGTGTTAAGGGTTAAAATACTTAAAAATAAATAAAATGTTTTAATAATGTGCATAGCGAGACTTTTTTCAGAGGCTAACAGGTTTATCGAACATGTTTTTTTCCATCTTGATTCAACACGAGACTCGACTGCCGTTTATCTCCTTTAACCCTTTCATGTGTATTTAAATGATAATGGATAGATATGGATGCATGTAGTGAACCACCAACTCCAGCACTCATAAGTCCAACAGTTACAGCAAGTAAAAGGAAAAACTACTCAAAGATGCTCAAATACTGAGTGAGGCAAAGCTGTAAAGTTACAGCCGTCATTTTAAGACATCAAATCATTTAAATCTGTGAAAATGACTACAATTAAATATTTTTTGTGATAGACTTTAAAGTTCTGCACAATGTTGGATCGACTGCACACACACAAAGAAAACAAGCAAGAATTTGCAATTTCTTTCTAAAGCAGCTCTGGTTGATTTTGGGATAGTCTGAAACTACTTTGGGAAGTTTTTAAACTGTGAAATAAAAACGTCATGGGTTAGCAAAAATAAAGACTTGAAACAGCGAGAAGTTCAGCTTTAAATACAATTATTCATGAAAAGCAAATACTCTACAAGATTTGAAGCTTAAAAAAACTGGGGTTTAACCAGATTTATATGACACAATTTATTGGTAGAATGTACTCTTATAATTTAGAACCAGACTTTTTATATTAATAACAAACTTAGCATTTTTATAGCTTTTAGACATGGCCGTACAAGTACAAGCTATATTCATGTGGTTCAAGTACAAAGTATTTATGCTAAGCTAAACTAACCTTCTGTGTGCAGAATTTACAGCTAGGCCTGTCACGATAACAAATTTTGCTGGGCGATTAATTGTCTCAGAAATTATTGTGATACACGATAATATTGTTTGAAATTTGACAATAATTAATAATTATTGTCAAATTAAAGAGGAAATGGTGGTTAGTTTGTTTTGGATGTAGTACCATTTTTTGACCACCAGATAGCAGTATAAGACTGTCTGAACCATAGGATGGATAGTGTGAGAGCGAAAAGCATGTCTCTTTAAGAAAAATGGGAGGGAAGTCCCTTGACGTGACATGGGCCGTCTTTCCTTCCTTTATTTTAGGTTCTCAAAATGACGGACGCTTGTGGTGGTTTGAGCTCTTTAGCATAGCATTTTTCACACAACACTTCTTTTTGTGGAGGAAAACAAGTTTTCACACAAAGGTACGGGTTTGAACAGTGAATTTTGGAGCTTCGATAAGAGGTTTTTTCCCCAAGGTCGGCCTGTTAGCTTAGCTCGTAGCTTAGCTTCTCAGCTTAGCTGCTTTTAACGATCCAAAAACTTGATTTTGGCTGGTTATAAAGGATTTTAAATGAAAGAGAAAGGGAGGGGTCAGTGAAGATCACCGGAGTTGAGCTTTTTGTCATCCAGTGTCAGTAAAACGAGAGAGACGTGAAGAAACGATGAAGCCGATAAACAAAAATGAGGCTGATAATTTTTGTTTATCACGCGATTAATTGATTTGTTTATCGCAACAGGCCTAGTGTTTGGTCATAAAACGGTCAGAAAAGTTTGCATTTTTCAGCCGGACTTCATTTAGAAAAAGATGAATCCCAATAAACTCTTTTAGGATTTTTTTTTTCGTTATCGTGATGTGAAATCTACAAACGCCGCTGGAGACACGAGTATTTTATTCATCCCTGGAGCTGCTGCTCTGCTTCCTAACGTACGACACCATGTAAAACGTTAAACGTTCCTCCTGGTTTCTTTTCCCTTCCAGTCCACGCTCTTGATCCATACTGTGTTGTTGCTGGCAGCCAGGAGGAAAATTTGTTTCAATGTTGCTACGCAGGCTCCTCGGGAAGAATCAAAAAGTTAGATTGTGTTTCTTCGCTTCAAACGTCTGTCCGGTCGTTCGCTTTTTCCTTCCTAAAATAACCTCTTTGTCTCGACAGTTTAAACGTCCACGTTGATACATTTGGTGCTGCTTTTGTTTAGTCAGCGCTGCTGGTATGTCTTTGGAATTTCAGGGCGGACAAAGGTTGCGACCCCCGTGACCCGCCGAGCTCCGACAAGTGTGTCCCAGTTTGCCTAACGAGCTCCATCCGTTATCGCAACGACCCCGGCGTTTTCGAGGCGGACACGGCCGGCGTTGGATGCTCCTCGCCGTCGCGTCCTCCTGCGCAGGCACGGGAGGATCGATCTCAGATCAGTGAAAAAGCGAACGGACGACTGCGCGGGCGAGAGAAAAGGAACAAATGGTGTCCAACAAAGTCAGGGCACAGTGTAAAGTGTAAACAAAAATACTTGTAAAGAATACAGTGGTCTGTAAATCTGCCAAATCCACAAAGAGACAGAGTAAATTTATAAGATGTTGTTCAGAGATCCACACACCATCACGATAGATGACAAACCAGGAAGTAGGAACTCTATTTATTTTAATATTTAAGTATTTTAAGACTTTATAAACCCTTCCCACACTCTTGCACTGTTCTAAACTCTTAAACCTACATCATTTTAACAACATGTGTACTGCATAGTACCTACTGCAAAATTTACTCACCAGCCTTGGTCCGGTTCTGATCAGGTCTCTGCAGCCGTTGAGCACCAAGACGCTTTTGAAGTGAGCCGGACCTTCGGAGAGCCGGCACAAAACGACCCACTGGTCTCGATCGAGCCCAAATAATCCAGAGGGATCTGGATGAAAGAAGTCCAGGTGAGCTCCGGAGAAGACACCGGACCTCCGAGCGACGCCTCCCCGCTCGAGAGGCCTCATGGGCCGGCAAGCAGCGCTCAGATTGACCGATGAGGCTGGAAGTAGTTCTGGTCCGGTTCTGATCGGCTCTGGAGTCACTATGAATAAGGACCAAACTTTTTTTGGGATTGGATCAAAATTTTCCCCCATTTCAGCAGAAAGCAATGGCCAGACGCACTCTTGGCTTCTGGGTAACGTAGTTCTTTTGACTGGCGGTGCAGTGTAGGCTTATTGAGAGAAAACTACTAAAAGGTGGCACCTGTCTGAAGGTTGTTTTTATTTTTAAAATGATATTAGTGCTTAGTGTATTTTTAGTTGATGTTTATCTTAGTTCATTTCTTAGATCTTATTACTGTTTTTCTTTTACATTTTGTTGTTGGATGTAACTGGGACCCATAATCTCGTTTCATCACATGCGCCACATGTGGTGCGAATGACAGTAAAAACCTCCGACTCTGATCTTACTTTGAAAAACCACGAAAGAGCGAGTCTGCAACAGTCGAAGCACAAAGCAGCGAGCGACGACTGCATACGTTTTAAAACAAAGGCAGTTTAGAATTTTATGGCGGCAACGCAGCTCAAGAACTTGCCCATGCTTCCCTCTGTGAAGCTTCTTCTTTTATCAACACTCTGTGAACGTCCAGGACCTGAGGAGGCCATTGTTGGAGGTTTTGGAGGGACTGTCGTCACATTCTGGTCTAATGGAGGATTCTAGCTGTTCAACAGTCCTGGCTCAATCGTAGCAGATGTTCTAAAACCGGTAGATGCTTTTCTGCATTGATGGAGCCTCTGCTCATGCTAGAGGCACTAATGCACCCCTATAACATCAGAGAGGCAAGCTTTTGAGCTGTGCGCTGACGACAGGCTGGATTCTGTTGTTTTAGTTCTCTGCTTTGTCTCAGTCCATTTGAAACAAGCTCTGGTCCAGAGAAGACGGCAGCAGTTCTGGATGATCTTCACATATATGGCTTCTTCTTTAGGCTACATTTATGGATATCATGGTGAACAGTGTTGACTGATTTCATCAAAGTTATGAGTTACATCATGAACTGTTTATATTTAAAGTTTCCTCAATGTTCTGTTGAGAAGGCTGGTGAACCTCTGCCCATCTTTACTTCTGAGGGATTCTAAAATGTCCTTTTTAAACGCAGTCTTCTTTCAGACCTGTTGCCAATTAATTTTAATAATCGTCTAATTCTCCTCCAGCTGTTTCCTATTTGTACCAGTTCATTTTACAGCCTTTATCGCCTCTGTCTTATCTTTTTTTAAAGATGTGTTGCTGCCATAAAATTCACATTGACCCTTTTCCTCCTCCTGTGAGTTTCTTAGTTTAAACATTTACTTTATTCCACTGTGAATAAGAAACAAGTTTATCAAATTATTGCAATCTGGTTTTATGTACATTTTGGACAACATCCTAACTTTCTTGGGGGTAAGGTTGTATAGCTACAGAAGAATTACAGTGAAATGCATAAAACTGACCTTTTATTCAGTGCTAAAATCAGCACTTATTATTAATTAGCAAAAATACCCCCACTCTGCGAATATATTGTTTTAATAATGACGTTTGCCCACTTTTTTTTTTCTTCTTTACTGAAACACACCGACTTCTCTTGATTCATCTGTTTCAACACCGACTTGTGATCGCAGCGACGACGGGGAGTTTGTTTTGCAAATAAAATGTTGATAATGATCAGCCGGGCCTGAAGTATGGGCCTCAGGAGACGATAAACTGCAGCTGCAGAATTATCTGCAGGGCCTCTTTAGATGCTAATCAGTATGTTGTAAGTCAAGTCTTACGAGGTTTGAAGTTATAAAATAAACACTTGGATTATTAGGCTGTAAAGCGGATCATAAAAAATGATGCAATAATGAAAAAATGACATCTCGTTTTTATTTTTTTATTTTTAAATATAATCTTGAACTTCAAAAAAAAAACATAAGTTTTAAAAAAAATAGATGCAATTTCCTGCCTTTTCGTGCATTTTAACAGGTTGTTAAACATCTACGTTCCCCGAATTTCACAGTTCGGAGACTGGCTCTTCACTGAATTCACTGTCCTGCTCGTTGTTGTCTGACTCAAAGTGAAACCTCCAGGCGCCTCCTCCAGTCTCCATTGCCACTGCCTTCAGGTGCTTCAGTTCTCAGTTGTTTAACTGAGGACAGTGAGAAGCCTTTTTTTTTTTTTTTTAAATGAAAGTAAATTGGACTGTCTTTTAAACATTTTGATTGCTGATATTTTGACAAATTAGCGCCATTGTTTTCAGAGCTACATAGGTTTTATTGTCATTTCAGCTACGTACAAGTATATATTGAAATGAAACAGCATTCCCCAGGATCATTGTGCAACATAGAACTTAAAGTGCAAAATCAATACAACACAGTGCAGATACGCAACAGTACAATAAATACGTAATATGTTTATGTAATGTGAATAACACACATCAAACGTTTCTCTCGTTGAATTTTTAATAAATAATCAAAAATGTATTAATGACTCGCTTAAACTGTAAAACTGACATACAATTTAGTTGTGCTGCTTAATTATATCTTCAAGTTTTTAATAAAATTGCACGATAACTTTGGACTTTTAGGAGGCAGGGATTTTTTTCAAGGGTAGAAGCAGAAACACACTTGATGGGGGCAGCTCTTATGTGATATTAGGAAGCTTGTAAGTGGCCGTTGTGTTTAAAATGAGTGTTTATATAACTACTTCAGTTTACATTAGTCCATTGATTCGCTGTTTGTTTTTCGGGGGCTCACTCTATCTCTTTTTTTTTCAAAGTAAGATCAGACACGACACACAACTGGCTGATTAATAGATGAGCCAAAATATAGGCATGGAATTTTTATTTAAAAAAAAATTTGAAATGATTTAGCACCCACAGCTGCAGAGAAGTTCCCTCCTGCAGCTGATCAGCTGATCTCCGCACAGAAGCGAAGTGGGCGTGGCCGAGAGCGCTGGCAGGTGGCAGAGAGCTGAAATAATTATGACATTCTGTGTCTTTTAGAGCTTTTAGAGTTTAGAAACATTGTTTAGAATATGGCAAGAGTGTGGGAAGGGTTTAAAACACACACACACATACTACATATATATATATA
>JARVLU010001586.1:32122986-32133464 GCA_031762415.1 Simpsonichthys santanae
AAAAAAAAAAAAACAGAATGTACTGTACAGGACAACCCAATTGAATTATGGAAAAAAATAATTATTCAGATGTTCGAAAGCCAAAGACACCCCCCAGCAAAAACTATGGGATCACTATTCTTGCGGGATGTTCTTTCAGACATTTATTTTGTAAACAAAAAAAAAAAAAAAAAATCCCATATTCCATAAAGCCATCCATCCATCCATTATCTTTACCCGCTTCTTCCTTTTTGGGTCACGGGGGTCACTGGTGCCCATACACAGCAATCGTGCGAGAGGTGGGGGACACCTTGGACAGATCACTCACACCTAGACATTCCAGAGTTACTAGTCAGTCTAACATGCATGTTTTTGGTCTGTGGGAGGAAACCGGATTACCCTGAGAAAACCCAAGCACACACAAGGAGATCATGCTCCACTCTGAAAGATCCCCAGCTGGGATTTGAACTGGCAACCTTCTCACTAAGAGGCAGCAGCTCTACAAACTGTGTCACTATGCTGCAAGTTTTGACATGATAATTTAGAATGAAAAAAACTCCTTGGATACAACCCACACCCCCCCAACCCCAACATTTTATAAAGACAACAACAATAAAAAAATCAGCTGTTCTAAAAACGGGAGGACTTGCATACTTTACATTTCAGGCACTTCCAGTTCAGCAAACCACCAAGGCAGATTCCTCAAACTCATACTTCAAATAGCACCATGTGGACCATCAATTATGTTCTGCTTTGAAGAAATAAGACTTTGTTGTCATGTTTCAAGGTGGTCAGACTAAAAATACAACTTCATGCTTGTGTTATCATTGATATTTATTCACATATTAAACAAATTATATGTAGCATTATGGTGCCAAAGATCACATTTTAAAACTGGTTCCTCTTTGACTTGTATGGTCTGTGTGGACGCACCCACATTTTTATAGTTGGTGCACCATGATTAGTTTTACGTTGGCACGTTTAAGTCACGGAGCACAAAGGTCCAATGTCCAATGTAAAAATAACTTTACCGTGCTCTGTCCGTATACTGTGCTTAGAAACCAAAGGACACTGGTTAGTACAATGTAATTGTCAATTTATTTTGTTTTTTTTAAGCATATCAAACATTTCCAAATTTCTCTGATGCTTGTATTTGTATTTGTAGTTGTACAACAAACTTTGTACAACAGTTGGCTTTTATTAAAACATGTAACAGAATTTATAAAACAGTATCAAAGCAAATCATGTTCAAATATTAAGTAGTAAGTACTGAAGTATTAACTATACAATCATTTGCTGGAGATGCGAACGTAATAAAAAAGTGCTGCATACAAAGAATTGTTACAGAAGCATTTAACTGCCATTTAATGTATCAATCACACATGCCTAATGATGTGTCTTGTATCATTGGGCACTTTTAAATGGGTATACTGAAATTCTTAAGCTTTTTTAGTGGATATACTCCATGTGCCCGCGTATCACGTAGACTACACCACTGGACGCACCTATGTGTAAGATTTGAATTAGAAATGAGATAAAAAATGAAGGTATGTTAAAGCAAGGCTTTGAGAACCTTTAAGAAACCACAATTCAAGAAAATAAAGCATTTTTAAACCAAAATCACAAAATGAGAAGAGGTCCAACATAACTGTACCGAACAAAATTGTTGTGTAACATGACCCCGGAGCTCTAGGAGGTTTTATGAGTTCTGTCTTCCCCATCTCTCCCATCATTCATTGTGCCACATAAAGGCCTCCAATCCATCACCATCACAAAGAAACATGGTTCACCACGGCCTTGAGGGAAGGATACAAGAAATATGGAGAAGAAGGAATGAGAATCAAAAGTAGAATCCAGTGTTAATTATTGGATTTAGAGAAAAACGTACAGGTGCATCTATGCTAATACAAGACAGGAAGATTAAAGACTAAAGACTGGAATTAAAGAGATTTATTGTATCGTTGTGTTGTTTATTACCCTACTTTTCTTTTAACATGGCATGCAGTGTTTCTATATTTCACATTATTTTACATAAACTATGAATCTCTGTGCTATAAGTGGGCCATGAATCAGGATAACACAAATTATCCACCTGTGTCTTTATGTGTTCTAATTTGTTATGTTTATGCACATTTTGTTTCCTGAATGTTTTCTTTGTAGGATTTTGAGGTGATTTTCTATTACAATAATGAATTTATTCTAAGGTTCATGCTGACTTTTTTTTAATCTTCTTTTTACATGCCATTGTTTAAAATTTTATAAATGAGTTGTCACCAAGAATTATCAGAGCAGTTTTTCCAAAGTTTGTTGGTTAGTGAGATTTGAAAGGCTCTCTACTGAGACTGAGACCAGTCCTGCATCGTAACATTGTGTTAGACGTCTTATGAATATTTATCAGTTGTGTTTAAGTGTTTCCAGAAGCCTTGCGTTCCATATAGGTCCTCCGATTTAGTTAAAAGATTACATGTTTAGGGGAGCAGCGAACAGCATGGCTGGTTCAAAGCTTACTTCTTCTGTTTGTTTTGGTTGAGGCTACCAAACTTTTTTTTATCGTACCTATATCTAAAAGACAGACAATAACATTATTGCTCATTTCTGAGCTGGTGTGTTCACGTGTCTTAGATCTACTTCCACAACGGAATAACTTTTGGGCTCAACTCCATTTGAGAAGGCTGCCACAGCCAAGTCACACTCAAAACATTAAGTGACAAACTAAATACAATGTGCAACTACTGATCTAAAATGTATCTAATACAGTATTGTATTTAGTGTGCTGGTAGCTGAGATTAATCCCAAACACATATTGTGAGCAATATGTTTAAGACTTGTTTGAAAATTTGCCACTGATGGCACAGATGGCAGCTCTCTGCTCCACACAGAGGGGTGTGGTAGCTAAGTGGTATGTGGTTGTGACAGGAAGGGCATCCGGTGTAAAAACAATTGCAAAGTATTCGTGCAAGTTACCCCTGAAGAAGAGAGCAGCCAAAATAAGGAAAAGAAAACAGTTTAAAAAGTAAATTCAAGATGGCTGCCATTGCTAATTAACATTACCCAACACAAAATTAGCATGACTCAGTCAGTTCTACAAATTGAGATTCATTTTTTTTACCAAAAACTTATTGTCAAGATTAGAGCCAAATGGTTATAACTTCTTCATTTCTCAATGTGCAATCATTTAAGTATGATCTTGGCAAGAGCTTAGCATGATAGCATGTTCTTGGCATGAAAATGTCAAGGAAATGTGTATTTTTGTGCATTTACCGTGCTCCATAATTTTCACTGCACATTTATTGTTATTGTGAATGAAATTAAAATGTTCCACAATCTTTACTCTGTGTAATAATCAGTCTTCATGTGACCAGTCAGTGAAGGGACAGCAAGAGATAATTCTATTATCCTTAAGATGATTGATATGGTTAAAAAGATGTCTTTCTTACGAGAGCACAAGCCTTCCAGATTTTGTCCAGCTTCTGACTGCAGCTGGGTTCTGGTAAAGCTGGACAGGGCAGGGAGGGGCTGGGGGCTAAAAGTTTCTACAAAACTGATTTATTTCTGTGCAGGAAGTCAGAACGGGTCAGAGCCTCAGACAGGTGAAAATGCTGATACATGTGAACTTGTAAATGCAGTGAGTGATCTGCTGTGGGGCTGTTCTCCAAAGATTTGTAAATAAATAAGATGAAGCCTACACCTGGTTTCCTGATGCATGCTCAATAATCAAGGTAGAAAAATCTAAAGAAAATAAAGTCAGGTCCTCTGGACGGACTCTTGTTGAAACGTTTCTTCTTACACCTGGTTGTTTAGGGAATCGCTTTTTTCGACAACAAATTGGTCAAAAATCTTTTCATTTTCGTTTTCATTTTTATTATTTTTGCATTTTGTTGAATGCCTTATTGCTTGTTATAATGTTGCAGTTGTCTGGACAATTAAGGAGAATTAGGAGATTTTTTTTTAAATTGATTATCACAAACATGCAAACATATCTGAAAAATGTACCGGTATACAGTATTTGTGTTTAGTGACATGAACAATTTTCAGTCAGCCGTACACTGTGGTTAATGCTGGTTTCGTTTCCACTCAACTTTTTCAGCATACATTAATTCTGCAAGGAGGGGGAAGATGTGCTGACACTTTTTCAATCATCTGGACGTTCCCTCTCTTATGACCAGCTTGTTCTGTGATATCTCAATAACAGCATGTTCCTTGTATATTTTGACTCTCTCAGAAACCATATCTCACTATTGCGGACTTGCTGAGTGACCGCATATATTCTCCACTGGCATCTCTCGCTCTTTAATCTCCTTAAATCTTATCTAACCGCACTACTTCTTTTTCTCTGGTCCTATAATGCTGAGCTCTAATTCAGCCATTTCGAAGACAGATTAGCATCTGTCAAGGCTTTGCTCTGTGCTCGGAGCTTTGGCAGAGTTCATTTTTTCCTGGTTCACTGGCACATTTCAGTACCTTGGCACCATCACTCATCTTATTTACTCTGATTCCCAGGTAATGAAGCAAATGACTGGTGAAACTGAGTGGAAAAGATTAAAGACATGCCATATCTAAAGCTAGATTTGACATCTGGCAGTCTGATACTGGGAGGATAACGAGCAAACAGAGGGTATACTGAAATAAGGTGTAGTTTAGGTTTAAAGGAACAGTCTGGTCATTTATGAAGTGATGTTCTATCAGATAATTACAGTGTCAATGCCAGTGGCGAACAGTGACTTTCAGTGACCTTCAGATAAGATATTATGAAGAACTGTGTATGCAGTTCAGTGCAGCGAGGAATGTCTCCATATAGGAGAAACCAAACAGCTTCTTCAGACACATGGCTCAACACAGGAGAGCCAGCTCCTCAGGACAAGACTCAGCAGTTCACCTGCACCTAAGGGACACTCATTTGATGACCAGAATGTTCACAGTTTGGACCGAGAAGACAGATGATGGTTCAAGAGGACAGTGAAGGAAGCTGTGTATGTAAAAAGAGAGAAACCATCTTTAAACAGAGGAGGAGGTGTCAGATTTTAGCTTTCTAAAACCTAAAATGCAGCTTTAGGCCTGATACTAAGTCAGTTTAACTCCAATGAAGAACTCCATATGTCCAGAGTGGCCCATCTGTGAGTCACACTAACAAAGACCTGTCATTCTGTAGTTTTTACCAGCTCCTGTGCAACCTGGAAATACAAAAGCAATAACAAAAATGAATGGATGGATGGTTTAAAGTTGTCAAAGTCCTGCATGTATCATTTGAGCTGCACAGTCCAAATAATTTGTACATTTTTTTTACACTTTCTGGAATTCATAAAATTGTTGAATAAACTTGTCAAACTTTAAAGATGAGTATTAAACTGACAAACTAAACATTTGAAATGACTTGACCTGCTTTGCCACAGTTTTCTGTTTGTTTATTTCCAATCTGTTCACGGTAAATGAGGATGCTCCCTAAGATTTACGATAACTAAGAAGGCTTACATGTAAATTCACAGAGAAAGTCGTCTTAATATTAAATCTCCTGATTACATCTTAAATTTCCTGTGGGGGATTACAAAACACAAACAAAGGAAATCAAACGGAGCGTAACAGATGGAAGGACAATCGAAAGCCCAACAACAGACGCTCTGATAGGTGTGTCCAAGTCGACCAAGACGGGAGCGTACTCCGCTCACAGCTGACATGTTGTGTAATCTGCAGCAGGCTGCTGTGTCGGCCCGTCTCACAGCTCATCCAACACTCTCATGCAAATCAAAACATGAGTTTACTGAAGCTCAGATCTGATCTGAGCTGTCACTGGAATCTGATGCACTTCAAGAAGCTATTTGCGTCTCAAGCTATGCGGTCCCATCATCACCCTGCAACGAAAGGCGAAGGCGTACAATGATGGTTTTACCTGTCTGTGTGTCAAAAAGTAATCATAAATACATTTATATCTGATGGTTCAAGAGTAAATTGATAGTTTATTAAACATACAAAGAAACAAGAACAGTTACTACTACTGACTTGAAGAGGTGGCTGTATTCTATTTGTATGTCCATGCATGGGTGAAGCACAAGAAAAAGGGACATTGCTCGAAAAAATACAAAAACAACTCAAATATTAAATCCCAAAGGATGGCTAATCAATAATTTATGAGTCCCCCTGGAATGTGGACGATGTTCTATATGAAATATTGATGACAGCAACTTGACAGTGCCAACTGTGTTTGTGTAACTCTTATGTGTGTGAACACACAGGTTTATAAATATATAACTACAGCAGGTCTTTGTTTGGGACATTTTAATAGGATTCTGTGTCCTTTCACATTGTTTGTAAGGCATCATATTAAACATAAAAAAAGGAATTATATATGTCCTCCAGAATCCTCTGCATAAAATCGAATGTTAATCTGCCTGTGTGGTATATTTGAATTGATCTTGTTTATGAGCGTCTGCCCTCATTGTTCAGCAGCAGCATGCCATGTTTCTGTCTGAAATAATATGTGTAAGGTCACCTTTTGGTTAGTATTACATTGGTTGCATTTCATGAGTGTTAATTCAATCAAAATGAAATAACACAAAATGTTTGCTTTTCTAATAATAAACTGTGATGACTTTTAGGTTCAAATTTTGTGTTTTATTTGCAACTTTTATCTGCTTTGTCTCAGCATCTAACTCACAAAGTCTATATAGGGCTGATGATGTGACAACCTGAACATACCCTTCAAGTTCGCAACATGTGAGGCAACTGCATGTGTTTTGTAGCATGCATAAGACTGAGCTACAATTTAAGGAGGACCTTATGCATGGCAGGCACTAAAATGTATGGAAGGCAAATACGTCCTTTGACAGCCAGCTCCAGATCCTAAAAGCAAACTACAGTTTTTCTTAAAAATTACAAGATCTGATTGTATCCGAGTAGAACTGTGTTTGGAATGGCCTTTCATCATCAGTCAAATATGTTTTTAAACACAAATCTACAAACTATTGATAACACGTAGAATATATCCTTTAGGTATACATAACTCAGTTTAAAAGTAAAATTATTAAATTGTTTTGGTCCGTTTGAGGCTGGGTTCTGTGGAAAAAACAAAACAATGAACAGCTAATATTGTGTGTGTTGTCTCTCTTTGGATGACTTCAGTTTGGAAAAATAAAGTTTAACTCTAAAAGGCCTGATGAGTCCATGGCTAGTCCAAACAAAACCAAGAACAAAGCACTTCACCACTTGCTCCTGCCGAGGTCGGACATTTCCCTCCCACTCCGCTTTACTTTGCTGCTCTGTTTGTCTGTGAAACTGCTTGAGCCTCTCTTGCATATCTTCCGAACCATAATTATGGACTTATTTTGCCAGTTGGTCCCTCAACACAACTGATAACATTTCTTCAAAGAGAAGACAGGCTTTAGGCGAGCCAATGTGACCTGTTGGCATGCACGCAGCTGGATATCTCATCGACTTGAAGACTTGATGACGTGTCTATCTCTGCTGCCATTTGTGGATTTTAAGGACGCATATTTAATTGGATTTATGATAACTGGTTCCTTCTTTTTGAATTTGGCTGGTTGCTGGTTTTATCTACAGTCAAGGAAGTCATCTGCAGCAAATTGGGACCCAATCACGCTGCTTGCCTTTATGATGGCTTGGTTCGTGCAGGTGTACCCAGACTCAATTGCCTTGGGCAGAATGGATCAGACCTCTGGGATTTTTACTCAGGCACATTTCATCGGTGTGGCCATGTAATTTGGACATTTTTTAACCATTTTGGACCAACACAGACTCAAGGTAGATGTCATTATGTTCTGCCTGTCCCCCAAACAACTGTGTGCTTATCTGAATCTAGCTCCCCTGACTAGCCTTGAAGGCCACCTTATCTGAATACACCTGGAGGAAATGTAATCTGATGCTCAACCCCGCCCATCGGGGAATTTCCACCGTCAACCAGAGTGAACTAGCTGAATAAACATTCTGTCATCATTTCAGGACTCTTGGGTTTTCACTAGTGTTGACCTTATATCCCCGATATTCCTCGAGAATGTTTATGGATCTCATCAGAGGGAGCTGGCAGATTATTTCGTCCTTATCAGAACTCTTACAGTGCCCTCGAGAGCTTCCATGGACATTGCTCACCGCTCTCAGTGTTTACCCCCTCTGCGGAATGTCTACATCACTATGTGCTTATTTGTGTGAGGTGTTTTTTAATATTAGTTTTTCTTCTCAGGCAAAAAGAAATATTTTAATAGGAATATTTTTGCTTCCAATTCCTAATGTGTCCAGTTTCATTACTTTTTGTCTGACTAAGCAGATGTCACTTGTAAATGAGTCTTCTAGGCTCAATGTGACTTATCTGTCTAAACAAATGTTGAATGAAAAATTTTGCTTTCATAAGACATCTCAAATTTTCTAAATACATGTATCTATGTATTTATCTAATGTAGCATGACACAGTTATGTAAAAATGAATGCTACTTTGTATGTATTCAAAGATGTAGGTTGTTCTGAACCTGGCATACCGTAACCTCACCATGGTATGTTTTATTTCCTCACTCACTCTCGTGCAAGACGGCCACCTTTCTTCCCCCTCCCATCCTCCTCCTGCTTTTTTTGCTCTCTGTCTTGTGTATCGGAGCTACTATTTACACATCTTCCAAAACATAAACTACTGTCATGGATCTGGTCCGCTGGACTTTAAATGCAATCAATTTTTTTTTTCCCACAAAGCAACAGGGTACTGGAGTACCCTCATGCCCCACTGAGACACATGTGACAGGATATGTCATGGATCAGATGTGCCTTTCTGTATTGTCTCAGGAGGATGCCGAAGATACAGGTAGTCCTCGGTTTACGAACGAGATCCGTTCCAACGGGCCGAACGTAACCTGATTTGAACGTAAACCGGAGATCACACAAGCCGCCACTTATACACGCACATGTACAATACTGTACAATAACCAAGCACTCCGCCTATCCTAACACAGTACCCTACATAATGTTCAAAAAACATATACATTTACAGTACTGTACATTTTGATGAATAAAATACATTTTATTGATAAATAAAAAATATCAATTTCTTACTTTGAGCTGGTCAAGCCTGTCTCGTCTTTTAGCATGTTAGCTCATTTCATGTCCGACCTCTGCAGCTTCACACGGTCGTAACTGTTTACAGGAAGAACTGTAAGCATATTAACTTCATACATTTGGAGCCAGAAAAAGAGTTAATAACTTACTGAAAGCCATTTCTCCGCGTTGTCCTTCCAACACTAGCTGTGCCTGTTAGCTTAGCCAGGCCTGTAGCTGTGCCTGTTAGCTTAGCCAGGCCTGTAGTTGTGCCTGTTAGCTTAGCCCATCCAAAACAAAAAGGCTGTTGCAGCTGTTTGTCCTCCTTTTACCATGTTAGCTTGGTGTCCATCTGACATTTTAGGCTGCCAGGCGGACATCGACACGAGCTCCCGGTCGCAGAGGGCCCTTGGTCCGTGTCTCCGGTGGGGCTACCGCGTGCGTCCCACAGCACAACTCCGGTCTTCGGTCCGAACGTAGCCTGCTGCTAATTGTAGCTAGCTCGTCTGATAGCAACTGTAGTATTCCTCCGCCATGAAAAAAAGAGCTGCTAAGGGCTGATAACGCCATTTCACCCGAAAACAACTTCCCCCAACTTCTCTCCGCCGCTCGTCGGCTCCGTGTGTTCAGTGGAGGTCTTAGCTCTGCCATTGATTAGCTGCGCAGATTAGCGTTAGCTGCCCCGCCCGGACCTAAACACCACTGCCAGAAACTCGGTAAATCGGCTTAACAATAATAAAAAATAATAATAAAACTAATAATACATTATTTATAAAGCCATTTAAAACAACACAGCTGCAACAATGTGCTGTACACAAGAAAAAGTACGTTAAAAAATTATTTCAATATTTTTATTAATTATTAATTATGATGCGAACGAAAGTCCGAAAATTCGTAGACCGGGTATGCCATAAACCAAGGACTACCAGTAATAGCAAAAGTACTGGAAGCCCTAAAGTTGAGCAAGTGGCCACTGACTGATCACGTGTACTGGACACCGGGCAGAAGAGACTCAGATGAGCCTGGTCCACTTCAAGGAATCAACCATATTCATCGCAGCTGACTGCACTCTGGGAGTGGTGAGGGCACGAGCAGTGTTCATGGAGGCAAAACGACTCCTGCAGAACCAGCCGGAGGTTCAATATGGTCTTCTTTTTCTTGCACGGCTTTGCATCACACATGGAGGGATGGCCAAGATGTTTGTTGAATTCATTAAAGTGGTGGAATACAAAAAAATATATATAATTCCAACAACAGGTGGCAAGGATCATAATAAATAAAAAATAAATCACAGGACTGGCCTCTTTCAATCAGCAATTTTTATAAACCAGCGTTTGACTTAATACTGTATTTGGCTGTGGTCCTTAGATGGTGGTATGTACAATACATTGTTGACCATTTTAGTTAGTTTCTGTTGCTATTTATATCTATATTTTTATTTTATGTTTTCCTGTCCACTGTGCTTTTTGTTT
>JARVLU010001586.1:32166917-32177765 GCA_031762415.1 Simpsonichthys santanae
AGGGAAGTCTGGGCCTCCCTACTTAGGCTGCTACCCCCGCGACCCGACCCTGGATAAGCGGAAGATAATGGATGGATGGATGGATGGATTATTGCCAGTATGTTTATTTACTATAAAGAGTGCTGTTTATTTAAAATATCATCCAAATGGGTGGCTTTTATTTATTTTTATACAAACGTATTGTTTACTTGGCATATTTTCAAAATAAACATTTTATAAGGCTTTATTTAGTCTTTTTTTTTTTTGTAACGAAAATTAACCAAACCCTCCTTGTAATTGAACCGAACCGAAATGTGATTTTAGCTTACTGTTACACTCCTAGTGATAACAGGACCATGGTGCTAACAAGACCATGCTGCTAACAGAACCACACAGCTAAAAGGACCATGCTGTTCTATATGTATTTCTTTTTCATTTTTGGCGCCTTTTTTTGTATTTTTGTTGCATGCTTTTTTTTTTATTTTTTGGCGAGTTGAGAAGGGTCTTCTTGTTCTGAGCATTTGCATTGTTGACCTTGTGTTGATCTGCATATGACAATAAACCTAAGCCTAAGTGTGATGATGGCCCTCACTGACGTTTGAGCTGTCTATGCCCTTTTTTTTTTAAGTTTGCAAAACAAACTTCTCCAACTCTTACAAACTTTACTCTTCTTATACAGTTTGAAAATCAAAATGTAGACATTTTATCATCTTTAAAAAAAATCTAGAATATCTTTTTTTTGGCAACGCCCCTGCAAAAGATCTGAAAAACCTTTGAAGTTAATATACTGTACTTAAAACAATAATATATGCTCAAGAACTTGATTTCTGCATTTCCATTTTGTTATTGTTAAAAAAAAAAAAAAAAAAAGAGCTGGAAGGATCTTTGTTTACAGACCACTCAGTGTTGGAAGAGCCCCAGTACGCCTGGCCACGTTCCCATCTGTGATGTGGATATGTCTGACCTGCGAGTGAATGCTAATTTGCTCAGCTTTGTGAAAATGCTCCTGTATTTGACTATCACAAAAAGCTGCAACATAACAAGAACGTATTCATGTCAAAATGTTTGTTTCTGGGTGCAATGATGCCTCCTGGTTAACAGCATCAATTTATTCTTTACCTCTAATCTGTCTGGGTCTACTTTCACCTGGACGACACATTCACCATCTGAAATGATGTATAAGTTTGTCAGTTCTTGGCAACTGTAAAATGGATACAAACATAACTAGATAATTTCATTTCCTGAGAAATGCAGTGTGAATGCTTGTTGCTGGAGAAATTGCTGAAAAACTGCTTAAATTAGCTCAAATGGAAGAACAAGCCTAAGTTAGCAAAAGAAAGCAGAAAGAACACATATTTGCTGAATCTGGTTTAAATAAGCAGAAATTAGCACAGAAATTAGTACATCAGCTAAAAATGTGAAATTAGCTAAAAAGCCTAAAATAATTGGCATAAAACAGCTAAATAGTAGCTGAAATAACTTAAACTAGCTGAAATAAGCTGAAAGGAGCATAACAAGCTGAAATTTGCAGAAAAAGTTAATTGGGATGAAAGTAGCAGAAATTACCACAAAAAACAAAAAAACAAAACAAAACAAATAATAATAATAATAAAAAACTTGAATTAATCTGAAAACAGCTGAAACTAGCTGAAAATGCTAAAAAAAAGATAGCTGAAAAGGTAGAAAAAGCTTCAATTAGCAGAAGAAAGCAGAAAGAACATGTCTGCCCAATTAGGCTGAAAGAAGCAGAAATGAGCACAAAAAGTGGAACACACAAAAAAATAAAAAAAAATAAAAAATAGCTGAAAAGTAGCTAAAAATCAGATGAATCTTAAATTACCAGAAGGAAGTAGAGAGAGCACAGTTTTGCTGAATTAGGCTGGAAAAAGTTGAAATGAGTTCAAAATATGTGGAATTAGCTGGGAAAACTAAAATTAGCATAAAACAGCTAAATAGTAGCTGAAATTGCAGAAAAAGCTGACATTTGCAGAAAGGAGCTGAAAGGAGCATAACAAGCTGAAATAAGCAGAAAGAAGTTAGAAAAAGCACAACAATGTTGTAGTTAGCAGAAAGAATCTGAAAAGAGCACAAAACAGTGGGAAAACAGCTGAAATTAGCTGAAAAAATGTTTAAAATTGCACAATGAAGCTGAAAGAAGCTGAAGCAGAACAAAATGAGAAAGGAGCTGTAAAAGGTTGTAAAGAGATCTAATGATCTGAAAGATATAAATGAGCTTAATTAATTTTCTATGAGGAAAAAGTGTCAGAGAAGACGAAATATTTCAAAAAACTAAAGTTGCACCAATATCTAAAGTCATAGCATCTTTCTCCTGAATGAGCTGAACGTTTTGATAAATGATATGTTGAAATAGCACACAATTTGTGGAATGAAAAAGATGCAGAAAAACATACAGAACAAAAATGGATCTGTCACAGTCTGGTGTTTCTGTGTTTTCACCTTTTCTACTTTGTTGTGTTTATTTCATTCTGCCCTTTATACTTCTGTTCTGCTCTTTGTGTGATTTCTGTTTCTTGTGCCTTGTCTCTGTTGTGCTTTGTCTCTGTGTCATTGTCTCACTCACTCCTCAGTCTGCCTCTCCAGCCTTTAATCATTCACACCTGTCCCTTAGTTACCTGTCCAGCTGTTGTATAAAAACTCCTTCCATCCACCTTCAAACCATCCGGTCATTGTTCTGTTTTGCTCAGACAACACGGTCCTCCTCTGTTCCTGTCCTGAAAATCTGTCCAAGTCTGTACCCGTCCTGTTTTGCCTGATCTCAGTAGTGTTTTGTTGCCACGTCAGCTTTTTGTTTTCGTTGTTTAAAATAAATCATTTTTATTTTAAAACTCCTGCCTCATTCACCTGCCTGCAAATGGGTTCAAAACTAAAGGATCGTGAAAGGATCACTCATTCAACCTTTATTTATACAGGCTAATCCTATTGAGCCTCACAATAGTGTGAACGCTTCATGAACATTCACTCTATTGTCAATTCTGGCATTTGATGATGTAATCAGTAAAAATTTACTAGAAAAATTAAAAACAGGGTTTTGCATAGAACGGACACTTTTATTTAAACCCTGACACTGCATGAATCTGTCGTCTGCATCTGTGTGTGTGTATGGGTGGGGGTGGTGCTGGGGGTGTTTCACTGCAGGTGGCGACGAGGCTCAGTGAAAGGGACGGTTGTTGTGAGTGGCTGATTTTGCAGAGACCAGATGGATCGGTCTCTCGGTCTCTCCGGTTTCAATCTTGTTCCACATTGCTGCCGTCGCCCCATTTAACAGCCAATTTCCAGCCAGCTCATCACAAACACACACACACGTGCACACAAACACACACAAGAGACGAAAGCAGCAAAACGCGGTGAGGATGTGGACCATAAAGACACAACATAAAGGGAGAAAAGGTGGTAAAAGAGAGGGGCACACTCTCAAACACATGCAGCCAGGCGCAGACGATGACAGAGACATGAACATCCTTTGTATACAAACAAGCGTTTAGATATTTAAGCACATAAATGATACGATACACATCCACACACCGTTTACTCCTTTGGGTAAATACAGTTGGAGACTACGCCGTTTTTAATGAGCTTATTCCAGATGTCTTCCCAGGCTGCAGTGCATGAATGCTTGATTAATCAAGTACATTTTACTCAGAAACACTGACAAGTCTGAATGTATCGCACAAACACAGCAATCTCACTTTATTACACACACAGAAATCCCAAATGACCCTGCAAATGCTCACACACACCGCTTCCTCCCTGGATTGATTCACTGTTCTCCTGCACAGACACAGTTACCAAACCCGTATTATTTTCTGACTGGCCATATATTCATATGCACCAGTGCCTGAATGATTCAATCTATGAGGGGTAGGTCAACACTCGCTTCATCCTTTGCATTCTTTCACTCCCACACAGACTGACCCACAGCTGGCTTCAACCCAGTGCACACATGTGGATATACCCTCAGAACTTTAACAAAGTGGTAGTGGGGAAACTTTTGGGAAAAAAATATTAAACCCTTTCACGTTTTAATCTTCACACTTTGCAAGAGCATGGAATTACCTTGGGACGCCTTTTCTCTGCCTTACCTCTTCAGCCCACACTCTTATTCAAGTGATATTGCCGGCAGGCCGATGGAAAATGTCATTTCACTGGTGAGAGAAATGTCTTTCGCTGGACAAAGAAGTCAGAGTCCATGCAACATAGACACAGCAGCCATATGAGGGAAGCAAAAATATCACTACTCATGGTTTTTAATTTCACAACTGCTGTACGTCAATGGGTTTTTGTAGATAAAAAAAAATCATACTGAGTTCATAGCAAAGAACTCTAAGCAAGTGATGCACCTTTTTGGTCAACAAATACATAATTTAAAGCATAGGTTAATAAAACAACTTGTGTTTTTGACTCAAGTTAGAGCCATTTCTATTTGAAAGAACAAGCAGGATACCATCCATCCATTTTCTTCTGCTTACCCACGAGTGCAAGTAGGTAACAGGTTCAGGAGAGAAACCCAAACACCCCAAACATCCAAATATGGTGCAGCTACTCATCACCTGCTGCTAGCAAAGGTAGAAGATCATGTTTGTTTGTGTGCTTGTTTTACGTATTCACAACTTATCCCATGAGCTGTGATATGAAAGATTTAATGAAACGCTCAAGAAGAATCATTAGCCGTTCATCTACTGATTCACCACTGGAGCCAGCTTCAAGATAACCACCACGACTAATCTACCATAGCAAACACAAAAATCTGTGAATTTTAATTAAACTCAATTTATTTATATAGCGCCAATTCACAACAAAGTTGTCTCAGGGCACATTACAAGAACATTCACATACACATAAAAGCCAATAAGTAAAGTTCTCTATCTAAGGAACTCGTTGAATCTTCACTTCGTCGCAGTCTCCCACCCTGAGCAAGCACAGTGGCAACAGTGGAAAGGAAAAACTCCCTTTTAACAGGAATTTTACAGATGCTGAGCAGAGGTTTGGTGTGGAAGAAGCAGAGAGACGTCCCCAACATACACAAGCAGCATAAATGTTTTTGTGCAGCAACACTTTGGTTAGCGAAATGGGAGGTATGCATTCCTTTAGGGGACGCTAATTTCATTTTTCACGTCGTTGTGTAGAAGCAGCAGGACTATGGTGAGGTATAACTTCACAATGTGCAGTGACACAGCATTTTCACACAACAAAGTAAATCTGCTCTCACACACACACATCATGTCATTACCTTCTGTGCGGATGGTGAAAGGGGAGTCTCCCAATCTCTTGGCTGAGAACTGCCCCCCCAGAGAGGTCATTAGAAAGCACAGGCTGAAGAAGCCTACTCCCACCACGAATATCCTGCAGCACAGGGGAACGAGAAGAGGGAAGACTGTAAGAGGAAAATAGACGTGTTTACGGGCTGGGACAGGTAAATAGGCGTTTTGGATGAGCAGTTCTGATACATGACGACGGGGAACGAGCATGATTTATATAAAGACAGACAATAAAATAAGTAAACAGGAGCAGGAAGCAGCAAAAACAAAAGTCAGAATGCTGGCAGATGAACTTCACAACTGTAGCTAAAGGCAGATTTTGCTAGATGATATTATCGAGATATACATTGTAGAAAAAGAGAATGTGATACGGACGTAAAGCGGCAAGGATGAGAAAAACACACACACACTAGAGAGAGCAAAGTGAATCTGAAGACAGGAATAAAGGAGTGAATAAATGCAACTGTTTTAAAAAGCAGAGCATCACACACAAACAAGAAAACTGGTGAAGCCAAGAGGCACTTCAAATAAACCAGAGTGGTCATGTTATGGCTCAAAATCTCTAAAAATAAGATATAACAGTTTGTCTTTGTATAAATGGAACAATGGTGGAGTATTATTCATGCATAGCAAAGACACATTGTAGCACCTTGTATTACGTTTATTGAATTTATGGACATTATGTCCCTTTAAATTAATGCATTATAGTTGCTATAAGAATCGTAGCTTGTTCTGAGATGTCCGAGTCAGAGCAACGTCATAAAACACACAACAGATGATGCTCTATAGTCTTCACAGGATATTACTGCATCTCGAGTCGATTGATCTTTGAACTCAAAAGCAAAAATGGGAATTTTCCTGAAGCGGCTGCTGACCTCAGCTTTGTACTCGTGTGTGGGTTTTTAAACATGCATCCATCACCAAACCAGCCAGCGCCCTTGCCTAGAACAGCAGGTTCTGCCACATCCCTCACACATCAGCTGGTTTGTGACGAGCCCTGCTGCCAGTTCAGATACGCATCAACGTTAAGCCCCCTGTGCCTCCTTCACACTCCGCATGATCATGTTTCTGCTTTTATATTATACCATAGGCTTTTTAATATCACTCTTGCAGCTTTTCATCAGATGCGACTGATAGGTTTTGTTTTGTATAAATAACATGCAGCGCTGAGTACTGCGCCCCTCCTCCACTTGTTGCAGGAAGCTGTACAATATCTGGGAAATTTCCCATGAACCTTTTCGGTTATTTAAGAAAAAGTTAGATGTTTAATCAGTGTAGCGAAACCTATTACTTTTAATTAGAGTAACTGTTTTACGATAAAAGCTCTCCACAAGCTATGGTGGTTAGCATGTCGTTCAGTGAAATTAGACTTTGTAGCTTATTATAACACGGCTAATTAACTAGCTAAAATCAAACTGTTGGGCTCCTAGAAAATACATAACATTCAGTGCAATAGAAGGTTTACTGTCAAACTTTGGAATCAACCTCGTTAGTCAGTTAGCTAGAAGTTTCATAAACCAATGGCTGTTTTTGAATGCAACTCACTGAATGTGCTGGATGACTGAGAGTCTGATTCAGGATGACCACCACAGCTAACAGTTTCAGCCAACAGACAAATGTTTTGAACTAAATCAGATGTAAAGCAAAAGCTAAAATTTGATAAGGTAGTAGCAGAGCCATCTTCAACACATACTTTGAGCTGTACGAAAGTTTTAGAACTATAGCTTGGTCATTACTCATCATAAGATGAACTTCAGGTAAAAGTCTGGCACAAAAGGAGGTAGAGTATATAACAGAGCTTTTCAGAAACACTGATGAAGTAGTCTGTTTATTTATTTATTTTTTCATTTACCCTTTATGTATCCAGGAAGTCTCATTGAGCCACGAGAACTCCTTTTCAAGAGACCTGTTTTAGGGAGCAGACGGTGGGGGTTAGGAGCCTTGCTCAGGGGTCCAGAGTGGGGTGAATGAGGGTGGAGGCAGGTGTGGATGTTTCACTTTTTCCACCCACATTTTGATGCTGTCGGGGCTTGAACCAGTGATCTTTTGATCACATGCCCACTGTCTCTAACCTCTACACCACCACTCCCCCAAAATCCATGCTGTCTATCACTACTGTCATTAAATTTTTTTTTTTTAAATCACTGGTTTTACAGGAGTACTTTTTTTATTTATCTGTTTCACTCCATCAGGATCCTGTCAATGATACACATCCTCAAACAACTCAAGAGAAAACTAAGAGGAAAAGCTGCAATTGCTTTAAGGGAGCCTTGAGGGGGCCGAGATGGGGTATAGGCAGGGCAGCCGACTGGGGACCCGAAAGTCACGGTTCAACTCCCAGCCATTCCCACATTGTGGTGTGGCCTGAGCAAGATGCCTAATCCCCAATTGGTACCTGGGTGGCTTTAGTTGCCCACTTCTCCACCTAGGTTCATCTCAGGTGTGATGGGTTAAATACAGAGAACTAATTTTTCCATAGTATGGGCATATACAATGATGACAATCTCTGACTCCCCCTCCCCTTTGTTAAGCATGATCTTTCTCTGTATTTTAAAATGTTAATGAAATGACTTTACTCTAGTCTTTTGTCCATCCTCATTCTACTTGCCCTAAGTTCTGCCTTTGACACGATCTGTCATTCTATCCTCCTCAACAGACTTCATTGGCATCTCAGTTACTGTTAGACTGGTTCAAATGTTATCTCTCTGAACGCACTCAATTTATTCAGCTTAAATCCTTCTGTTCTCAGTCTTCCCTCGTCTCCACGGGTGTGCCCCAAGGCTCTGTCCTCGGACCCCTCCTCCATCATTTACCTCCTTCCTCTAGGTCACATCTTCCACAAGTTTGGTGTCCATTTCCACTGGTATGCTGATGACACACAGCTCTACTTGTTAACCAAACCAAACTTCACCCACCATCCATCCTCACGGACTGTTTCAATGAGCTCAATCAATGGTTTTCTAACAATTTTCTACAACTAAACAGCGACAAAACAGAAATAATCATTGTCTGTACCAAAAACTCTATTTCAAAGTCAGAAAATCTTCTTTGTTACTCTGTCTGCCTATTTCCACCTCCAAAATATTAACCATCTCTGCCCTTCTCTCACACCCTGCTCCACAGCCATCCTTGTTCACAGTCTAGTGACTTCATGGATTGACTATTGCAACTCCCTTCTTTATGGCCTCACCAAGAAATCTCTTCAGAAGCTACAGATGGTCCAGAACTCAGCTGCCCGTGTCATCACTCAAACCTCATTTTAAAACCACATCACTTCTGTCCTGCAGCAGCTCCACTGGCTCCCAGTTAAATTGTGCATCGTTTTCAACATTCTTCTTCTCATTTTCAAAGATACCCACAACCTCGCCCCTCCTTACCTATCTGACCTCCTGCACATCTCCATCCCCTCTCGCTCTCTCAGATCCTCCTCTTCGCTACATTTCCATGTACCCTCTGCTCGCCTCTCCACCATGAGAAGCAGGACCTTCACCTGCTCTGCCCCTCATCTCTGGAACTCTCTGCCACCAGACCTATGAAACACCACCTCCCTTTCTCTGTTCAAGACTACTCTGAAAACACATCTCTTTAGACATGCTTATCCTTCTTAACTTTGTTTTATGTATTTTACATTCTTTATGTATTTTATATTTCAATGTATTCCTGTTGGTCTTTGTAATGTGTTAGTTTTTACACAGTCTTATCTGATATGTTTCTTGCTGTAAAGTGTCCTTGGGTGTCCTGAAAGGTGCTTCTTGAATAAAATTATTATTATTATTATTATTATTATTATAAATGTTATCACCCCCTAATGGTGTGGCGTGGGCATGGCAGCATTTTGTTAAAATGTGTGGACTGAGATCAAATCTGAAAGGTAAAAATATACAGAGCAGCATAGATGGGGTCTTTTAAAGAAACCATCTCTCGTGGGAAAATGAATCCCAATGCTGCTTCTTTAATCCAATTTCACATGTATCATACTTGAAAGAACACATCTGGACTGTGGGTTCAAAACCCAGCCATCTTTAACACATGAGCCTCTGCTTTCCTCTTCTTTGTGCCACTGATTTAAGATCTGAGCTGACACTTTTCCCTATTATGGAAAATAAAATAGGACTTAAAGAATCAGATATTGAGTAAATCTGATCTTTGACTTAAGAGAGCTGAAAATCAGGGCTTTTAAATCCTGCCCTACTTCAGTTACTCTCTTCAGTGTCTGTGGATCGAGGGTTATCTAATTTTGCTGAGACTCAAAGGAAAAGCTGTCTGTGATTTTCCTCCAGTGGACAAAAAGGACCATCAGCCTCCATGACTAACAAGCCAAACGCTGCTTTTGAAATGCTCACTGCTCCACAGTTTACCCACAGAGCAACACAACTCTGTGGATTTTGAAGAACTTGTGCAATATAAAATGCAGTGCACATCAAAATGCTCGAGATACGTTCTTATGATTCACTGACCATGAACAGTGATTTTTGAAGAGTGCTTTGTAGTTTTGCATATTATATAAATAAGATGAGCGCGACCAACATAGAAGCAATGAAACAGCACTAGGAATGGAAAAAATGACCAAAGCAGCAAAAATAAATTGACATTTTGTGACTATTTTAATGTGACAAAACATTAAATTTTAACAAATTTGCAATGCATTATCTATAACCATTGTTTCCTGTTTACTAAAGGATGTTTGTTTTATTTATGACCCACTGCAACATTGTGTGCGCCTCTGTGATTTGACAGCACTTCCTGAAATAGTAAGCATTCCTATCACGCAGGAACCTAAAAACGCTTTAATATTGATGCTGCTGAAGGAAACGAGTGCCATCAAGATCTTGGAAGAATGGCCATTTAAAAGAACATTTGCTGAACTGGTTTAATTGGCCTAAAGTGATCAAACGACGTGAAATGATGTGTTAAAGATGGAGCTCTGTGGTTTGGCATGCATTAAAAGGTGCTTGCAAAATAGAGGCCGGGTGTTTGGATTATTTCATTTAGGTGGTTTTTAAAACAGTCATTTGAACACAAAGCTTTTTTTAGGAAGAACGTTTTCTGGAACATGACATCAAAACTTAGCAAGACTTTAATTTTATTTTTATTTTATTTATTTTTTTTGTAATGTATTCATTTCATTTAATTTCCAATAAAAACACAAATACAATTTCAAAATATTTTTTAAAAATAAATATAAAATGAATGGAAGCAGAAGAAGAAAATATCTTATCATATCTGCTACCTCTTAAGCAAAATCAATTCAAACTATCAATTTAAACATAATCATTCTTATACTGTAGTTGATAAAGCAAAATACATAACTCATCAAAATTCCATACAGTATATCTTTCCAACAAAATAGTTTTTATCTTTTTCTTAAATATAAATATTGACTTCACCATTTTAACATAATCTTCCAAACCATTCCACAGACCCATTCCCTGTATGGTAGTAGACCGACCCTTTAAACTCGTTCTATACTTGGGCTTAACAAAAATATCTATTCCCTTCAAATTATAACAATTCCTCCTTTTTACAAAATATGTTTGAATGTTTGATGGCAGCAAACAATTCTGAGCTTTAAACATAAATAGAAGAATATTAT